>BGZK01001462.1:0-148351 GCA_005406025.1 Eumeta japonica
GGTTTCACAAATGGATGTTAAAAATCTGCATCAAGCGAAGGAAATAAAGAATGAATCGATCGATAGAAGAAACTAATTAAGAAAAAGACCTTTTTTTGAAAGAATAGCTCGTCATCATTTACTTGATTTCGCTGTACAATCTACTACAACAGAAATGTAGTTATACTCGCTAAATTCGCTCAGACAAGACAGATGTTACTGTTACAGAAACTAAGAAAAATTAATGACATTATCACAAAGCAAACTAGAAATTACAAATATTGTAGATGATCTTTACCAATTCTCGAAAACGGACCTTGAGAATAAGCACTAAACGAAGAAAAAGAGGAATGAAAGATTAACAGAAGAAAGACATTAGGAAATAAGGATTTCTTTTAAAACAAAAGCCCGACATCACCTAATGAACACCGTCTTAAGAGCTACTACAACAGAAAAAAAAAATTAGACGTCCTAGGTACACCCGAGAGAAAGACTTGTGTGGACCGAGCTACTACAACAGGAACCAAGGAGAAGAGGCGACTATAGTCGATGAAATCTGTCGAATCCTTAACGGACAATAAAATTTTTCACCAATCTGTGAAAGTAAACAATGAAAGATTGACTTAAGAAAAAATCCAGAAAGAATTTGTTTAAGAGTTCTACACCATCCACTCAACTCTGCTTCTTCTTTTTCTTTTCTTCTTTTTCAAGTTCTTCTACAATAGAAAGTTAATTGCACTTGGGAGATTCGCTTAACAAGACAATAATTTTTACAACAACAATTAAGAAGAATTAACAATATTAGCACGAAGTACAGTATAAATTAGAAAGGTTGCAGATGAACTGTTCCAACTCTCAGAAATGGATATCAAAGCCTGGACCAAGCAAAGGATACGAAGAACGAAAGAATAACAGAAGGAACATACCCTTCCCACTATATTTATTGACACCCTATAGTATTTATTATCTATCCCGGATCCACTTTCTGGCTAAAGGTTGCACGAACAAAGGCTGGCTCTACACTCCCGTCACTCCTAATCCAAGCTAGAACCTATACTCTCCCCGATATTTACGTTCCCTTCGATTTATTGGGACTTATCCCTTTTAGTCACTGCGACTGGCTGAAGGTTGAACGATGATGATGATGATGAAAATTTTTGAGGATAAGACTTTTTTGCCAAAATCGAAAATTTGCGATATCTTAAAAATGGCTGTAGATATCCCGATTTCCCGGGAACGGGCCACGGGAAAAATCCCGAAGTCAGCAGGTTGGCGCCCCTTGGTGAGGTACTGTAAACGACTGCTTAAAATTGGGGGTCGTCGATCACTTTTACGGGATAGCGACACTTTCACTTTTACACAAACACTTTTTTTTTTGTAAATTTTTTTTGACAGACCGATTTTTGAAATTTCAACACTTTTAGACAAGACTCGTCGTCCCGCATCCACTGACACTTTTAACATTGCAATTCAACACTTGATTATTTATCTGATTTTTCGCATGCGAAGTGCGCGTTTTCTGTGCGTTTTGAGCGGCGGTTGGCTTCTAACTGAATAGCAGATGTCATCGCATAGGTGATAATCGACTTCTTATTAATTCATTATTACAAATACATAGGAAAAGAAACTTCCAGAGTGTTGCGTGTTGTGGGGGGTGAAATCATTTGTTAGGAGTCAAGATCAATTTACATGCTGTATGATTAAAATGTAAATATTATAAATATTGTTATAAATAATTACAATTCGGTCAAAATATTATTTTTCTTACTCCCACTAGAAAGTAATTTCAGATACACAATAATGGAATTATACAAATAATTTATTTTATATTTGGGCCCCAGACGAACGCTACTCAAATAAAATACTAAATTAGCGTTTCAAAAAAGAAACGCAAACTTGATTTTTTAACAAATTTTGTAAACTACGCCGCTAACTTTGCTGTCTAAAAGCAGTCGGTAGTGTGATGTAATCTCAGGTTATTAGTATAGTATACAGTTAACGAGTACTTAGTATGTTTCAGTCGGCACTCCCATGATGTCACCTATCTCATACATCAGTGCTGTATGTGCAATTTCAAAATCTAATGAATCAGGGTAGTCAAAACTTAATTGAGGTTGACTGATTTTTTTAAATTTCTCAAATAAAAATATTACTGTTTTCATACAAAACATATCTTCGAATGATTGAAAAACAAGCATCGCTGTTTTGTTAGCCACATTTTTGCAAGCTCAATGAAAGTAAAATGTGCAGTGATGTTTTTGAAGTGAAAACTGATTTAGGCAGGTTGGATGGGGTGTAATTTAAAAGCGTTCGTGACCGACGCGGTCGGTTGACGTGTTTATGCTAACGTTATATCTATAGCCATAAGTGTGACCTGTTGCGCTTGGCTAAATTGAATGCTCAAGTATATGATTACTGTACAGAAAAAGTGAGCATAAAATATATTAATAATTTCATATAGAAATAAAGCTTAAATAACAAAGAAAAAGAAATCTTTGTAGCAACACAATACTCTAAAAAATAAATAACTTCATTAATTATTGAAGTGAGAAAGGCACGTTAAGCGATTTTTGAATGGATAGAATGTATGAACTCACATCAACTAAATGCTAATGTTAACAGTATATGCAAATTAAGAGTATGCGTGGAAACATTTTTGTTCATAAATAAATGAAGTTTAGCTATATATAAATTCAATTATTTATTTTTCTATAAAACTGAAATGTATATAGAATAACATTTATTATAAAGTCATTAAATTTCGTTTTTTTAAAATAATTAGTTTTCATTCATCTACTTCACTTTCACTCTGGCTCGTGTCGCTCTCATCTCTTTCTGACTCACTATCACTGTCATCAGTGACACAAAAAAAGTAGGAGTTACATAGCCAAATTTATAGTTTAAACTGTTAATATTCACTTTTCTTAAAATAATATCCAGTTCAAGCAACCATTTCCAATACTCGTATCTAAATATAACTCTAAATGATAAACAGAGCTGAGAGATTTGTAAGATTGGCGATGAGTACATTCACTAAGGTGGTTTATTTTACTTCAATGCTTCGTTTGCGTACTATTCGTGTAGTATAGCGGCGTAGATGCTTTGACGTGCGCGGTGGGGGGTTGGGGGTGCCGCGTCACTATAATGTGACGTAACAGGGTCCATTAGTTATCGCGTAAAAATATTATAGTACTATCATAATGCATTTTTCTGCAAGCATGAATATTTGTATACTTTTTGGATAAAAAATTCTAATATTTCGTATAATAGAACACGTGTGACAAAAAAACAATGTATTCATGATTCGTTGCGTAGTAAAGGATGCGACAATTTTAATATGCAGATACGTATTAGAGCCCTAATTAATCGTCTTCACAGCCCAGTTAATAACAGCAAAAATAATGATAATTTATTCACAGCTGTAAAGATCGCTTCAACCTACTCGTAAATATAGGCTTTATTGGTATTTATCGTGATTTTACCCTAAAGTTGTTTCTAGATTTATTATTATCATTCTATTTATAGAAATATACATTGCTTTAGTTGGTAAATGAAATCTATTTTTGGACAATGATTCTTTTTACACAAAATATTTAAGCTTCTTTATATTGCCTACTTAAGTTTCTGAAATAAAATAAATTCTTTTATGTAGGTGAAGATATCGAAACTGGTGGATATTTTTGTTGAAAGTATTGGGTAATTACGTTGAAATTTTGTTTAAAGGGTGGTTACCTATTTCTGTGTGTATAGGTACGTGCGTAAAATTCTAAATTTCATTTCATTAAAAAAAAGTACTCCCTTTTTAAAAGGCAGATAATGCACTAATGACTCCTCTGGGTTTGCGGGTGTCAATGGGCGGCGGTGACCATCTCCTCTCCACTGGCCCGCAAGCGGGTTGGGCCCTTAAAAATTCAATAAAATAAACTGATTTTTGAAAACTCAGTTGGAAGGATAATTATGAAAATAACATTTATTATTTCAAGCTTTTATATAGTTTCACCTGTCCCAGTGTCTCTCTGTAATCAAATGATTCACTCATTTTGGTGGATAGAAAAACAATAGAAAAATGCCGGGACACCGTACATTTTTAATTTTCCTTTCTGTAAAACTTCATCTATTTAATCGTATCAAAACTAGCCAAATACAAACAGCACAACCGAAGAGATTTCACTGCAATTTTTTAGTTATAGAATACGAAAAATTTTTTTACCCTACCTAATATTCGCTTATAGATATTCTTAACTTCACACGTTTCTTTCTGTATCTTGATTTTTGTTTTGTTTAATTATATTTGCTAGTCACGTTTCTATTTTAAAATACGAGATCGCGCGTTAAAATATGTGAGTTTGAATCAGGTCTCCTTATAAGTTGCTAATAAATATTTTTTTAAAATATTGTTTTGATTTTTTTGCCAAGGTTTATACATTAAAATCAATATTCAAAAAATAAATTAGATGCTTACAATTACTGTAGTGGTATAAAGAAATTAATGGATAAATAATAGTTATTACTGATAATATTACAATAAAAAAGAGCGATTTAGAGTCTTGTTCATACGATTAATGCTCATCTAATTGACATTTAAATTGTCTACGCGATACTTAAGTTCATGATAAAAATACGTGCATCGAGAAAATACATGGACATTTATGACGAAACGGTAGACGGTAGATGGCGTGCAGCTCCGGCGGCGATCGCGTTGCTTGTTAGTAACTTAAAACCTTCCGCGAGCCGACTTAATGCTTAAAGCGTCTCGAGGGGTATTAAAATAAGGATTTATCGAGTTATCGAAAGGACGTGCCGCTCAAATAACAGCCAGCGGTCTGGGACTTTTTAAACTTTACATTGGTAATACATAAGTTTTGGCACTGTTATTATTCTATAATCCTTTTATTTCATTGTCTCGGGTTCGAACTTTAAGCCCTTCACTGTGACCCGGAGTGGACTGAACGTTTTTTAGAACCGTTAATTAATTATCGACAATACAGTGACAGTGAGCGCGATCGACGCTTTAATTTATATTATAAGGCATAGAGCACGTCATTTAGTTTGAGTTCACCTATAACTCTTATACATGGAAAGTAATTATTTCGGTTCAGCGACACTTAGCTCGTGCGATTTCCGCAATATATAGATACAGGTAACTTATTGGGTTGCCGCGAAACGTGAACTCTCCCTAGCGCCTGTTGTAATATGTAACCTAAGCACAGTGGGATTCCTTAGATGCTGTTCTTACAAGATTTTGTTGTGTTAGGTTTTTATTCATACATTTCCACGTACTTTCTCACACACTTTTTATTTTAAGATCGAGGATTCCCCAGCTCTCAATGTGTAATAATTACCGTGGAGAACCAATGTTGAAAAACCTTAATCTATAATACATATTTCAATGGGATATGACATAAAAAGCTACTCACTTATAAGACTATGAATTCGAACAATTTGTTTCTATTTATTTACCTGGTCTAATTGGCAGTTAAAATTCTTCAAAAGTATTTTTCTCAATTTATGATAGCAGTATATTTGGTTTCTGTCTTTGATGGTTAACCTTAAACCAGTTTTAACTTGAAGTTTTTGATATTTTATTGCATACATGTGTACATTTGCCGGTGGACAATTGAACACTTAAGGCAACAAGAAAATATTAATATAATAAATATGTCACGGAGCACTATTGTATCGTATATGAAAAACAAAAATTATAAAATGTGTAGCTAACATCGGAAATATACACATAAAGAATATAAATATGACAAATGCGAAAGTTTTTCCTTTTCCCCTGGTTATGCATCCTTAGAATAAAAGTAGCTCGAGCACAGATAGTTATTTAGGATGGTTCTGATGGTCCGTGAAAATGGAAACTTGCCCCAAGGTGTCGTAAATAAGTGAGCTGCCGGCGCGCGCGAAGAAAAATAGACGCGTTAACGTCCAGCCCCCCGGGGGCTATCAGCGAATCGGAACGCCGGTGCTGAGCAATTTTTTGACTTTAATGCTTTATAGTAGTCACCCTGCCATACACACTGGACATTGGGTAGATCTCAATGAACGCGGTACACGCCGTACCAAAGGAGCAGGCGTGTGAATAAGTGGTGTATGATCTTACTTATTCGCTCTTACTTGAAGTTCAAGTATCCAGTGAGCATTTTTGTCTTTCGTGCTTAGTACTTGCACTGTAAGTATGTTTCTACTTAATTTTAGATGCGCACTTATAGCTATAACCTGTTAAGAGTTCGCCTACAAATTCTGTTGTTTGAACTTCAAGTTATTATTTATTTTTTGTAAGAAAATCTCTTGTGTTTCACGTCTTTCTCAAGTGTTAATACGTCAGATGAAAAAATGAAAACATAGTGTTATAAAAAAAATAGAATTGAAAATTAGAGAAAATTTTAACATTTCGATTAGATATTGTTAGTATATAGTATTTGCTATGAGTGATAGATTACTACAGCGAGAACCAATCATTAATTTATAGTTATTATATAAATTTTTTGAAGTTCTCAAAGAACTCGTGAAAAAACTTATTAGTAAAGCAATGATTGATGTGTATTGCTTCCACTGTGCCAGCGGTTTTATATATCTACTAGCTTTCGGCCCGCATCTTCGCCCGCGTGGATAATAGAAGGTGTTCCTTCATTTTATATCTTGAACGATCTTCCTGCTTGTAATTTCGGTCATAGCACTCTTCCTATCTTCGCTCTTGATTCTAATATCGCTCGGCTTCGACCCCGGTTCCATTCTCGATTTCGCCCCTGATCGCTGTTCTAGATTTTTTCTTTGCATCGTTCTCAATAGCCATACCGCTGATACCGCTACCGCTCACTTTTGTACGATGCTGGGATAAAATGATAGTATTAAAATGAAATATGGACTATATTAATCAGGGATAGTAGTTTCAAAAATTAAGTTTTTTTTTGTTTATATGAATATCCTTTTCTATGCCCTTACAACGTGTATTCAAAATTTAATGATGGTTGCTTGAACAGCGAAAAAGTACAATGATAACAAATAAAAAAACTCACTTTCACTTGTATAATACTTGTTAGGATGGTTTCAACAAACCTTATAAAAGTACTGGGCACATGTACTTTACTATTCCACTATAGACCATTCAACAATATGGTAAATAAAAATAAACACGGTCGTATAATAATGAAGTAAATATAAAAAATCAGTATACACACGAACAAATTTCTCGAATGAAACGAGTCCAAAAAATGTTCACAGACAAAGTACAAAAAGCTATGAAACCTGAGTGTTACAGACGAGAATGTAAACATCGTTCGGTTTTTATTTTCACTATTGTTTTATCACATTTGTCGTTCTACGTTAAGTTTAAGTTTATGTGGATTAGGGAATGTGTGAGAAAATTAAAGTTAATTAGAAACAGCGTGGTCATTAGTAAAAAAGAATTTGAGTAGAACTCGTGGCTATTGTCGTAGGCTACTATTTAGTGGAATCGATGAAGAATCGTGTAATAATTCTAAGATAAAAATAGATTGGGTTGTTCACGTGCCATATCAATGCTT
Source organism: Eumeta japonica (assembly GCA_005406025.1). Classification (NCBI taxonomy): domain Eukaryota; kingdom Metazoa; phylum Arthropoda; class Insecta; order Lepidoptera; family Psychidae; genus Eumeta; species Eumeta japonica. The sequence continues at coordinate 7,506 of BGZK01001462.1, forward strand.
TACGATTCCTCGGGATCGTCCACATACATCGGAACCACATTTGATATAGCCGATGTAGAATGTTGTGAGGATTAAAATGTCGCTTTTCGTCGCTTGCGTTTTCCGTATTAGTCAATGTACTTCGAATTCGGTTCATATAATGAGCGAATGGAGAATGGAGTCGGTATCAGAATCGAGAGCGAAAACGAAACCAGAATTGAAAGCTGAATCAGCGTAAGATCGGGATGTGACACGCATTGGTAATGTATCTAAAATTGGGATTCGAAATGTGAAGTACATTATCATTGAAAGAGAGATCATCGGTTATAGAAGAAGAAAGTATTTATTATGTAAACGCGGGCGGAGCCGTGGACGGAGGATAGATTTACTTAAAAAAATGGACGCTTTTAAAATTTTTTAATCAAATTCCTGAATTGTTAAGAGAATTTTGAATTCTAACTTTATATATATATGTGTGTACATAGATGATAAGTAATTTCTAAACGTTATAAATAATGCTCTCATTTATTACTACATGTGCGGTAAGTTCATTATCGTAAAAAACTGTTGATAAGTCTTTTGTTAATATGTACCAATTAAACTTACGAGTTTAATTCACGACTTATTTCTAGTGGATTTTAACATTATTAAAGGGAAATGAAATTGGAATTACAACGAATTAATTTTTTATGCAATTCATGCCATAGACGAGAATCGGAAAGAATAGAAAGTTAAATTAATCAAAATAGAGTAATATGTAATGAAAGTCAATTGAAATTGACATAAAACTTAATTAAAAATGTTCCACATGAAAATTGCTATAAAACCTGAATATTTTCATAACAGATAATACTGAAAAATAAGGCATAACTTATTTTCCTTGTGAAAAACATTTATTTCTTTTGCGCCATCCGTCAACAATTATCGCGCGCTCACTGACCTCTGAAACGATAAAACTCCAAAATTAAGAATAATTTGAGAATATCGTTTACACCGGATTTCTCTTTCCCCGTGTTTATTCCAGTGATTCCGCCGTTCGAACAAGTTTATTGGAGAAAAAATAAATAAATTGCAATTCGTGCGTAAATAATATCCCAAGAAGGAAAAAATAATTTTCAATGCCTGATAGGCCCGCGAAATCATTATTTTTCTTTTCATATACAAACGGCGTGTTTATTTTTCTGAGCAAATTCAGTGATTCGTGTTTACGTTGTAAAGTAAGGCCGTTATTCGGGCAGGTGACAACACACACGCATCAAAGTAGTAGTTGTTTTATTATTTTCTTATTTTTAAACCATACTTGTAGTGGGGTTTGTAAGAGTTAGATTTTTTTTTAATGTTGTACAAATAAAATTGAACTTTTTTTTTTGTAAAATCAAAGAAGTTCTTGTCTTTAGTCCGATTTTAAAAAATCGAGATCTCAGATCACTTTTAGAGGGGTGTCCGTCGATATGTGCATACGTGTGTTGGATGTGTGTAAATCTATTTACATGTCAAAATCTGTTCGCACGGTTTTATGCCCATATTACATATTCTAGATTATTTCCTCAAAGACACAAATATGCGATAGCCGTTATATTCAAATTTACTGCTATTTCACATTAGACGTCATTTTGTTTATTAGCACGGAACCTTTTGGGAAGGGAGTATTATTCCCACCTTGACCGGTTTTTTTTATGCTGCAATAGTAAAATACAGTTTGCGTGGCGTGTAGTATCTAGGTGATCGTTGCACGGTATTACAATTTCTCGCGAAAATGATTTTCAACACAGAAAAATATTTAAAAGATAGGAGTCTAGTAAATTAAGGGAAAAAAATGCGTAGTGTTGATGTGAGTAATAATGGAATCATCCCAAATTAGTGTGTTTTTAACTGATAAATAATTAACACGAAACAATGAGGACAATTAGTTTTATAAATATAGACGCTTGCCTGTAATATATGTTAATATGCAGCATGCAACCTATCGCTGATCCTCGAAGCTGTTCTTCCACTACGAATCCTCATCCAACCAATTGAAAATTGATTCAAAAGGATTGATAGATATTGAACACCTAAGCAAGGGTTAATTGATGAAATATTAAAAAAAGGACAATTTTAAGGAATCGAAACCGACGAGCTTACATGAAAAGTTTGATGGATGTCAGCGTAGCAAGAGAGTTAGGCAAATACCGTACCATGTGGAAACCTGTAGTTACTGTCTATAAAAAAGTACGATTTTAGACTCGCATATTGTCAAACACTCAAAACCTTACTGACGTTTTCAATCCCTAAACTAACCTCACCTCATCGGCCAAAATGACTCATCAAAGCACCGTTTCGCACCGTTCAAAGCCGCCGCAATGATGTCCAGGCGGGCGGCGTGTAGAGTTTACATTGTCGCAGAAGCACCGTGAAAAGAGTGAAGTTGGCACATGGAGCAATAAAGTGACCGCGGCCATTGTCCCGCGCCCGACGCCGCGCCTTATTTATACCAAAATACGGACATAATTCTTCCTTTGTTGGCCACGTCATGAAATTTGAAAAGGAAAACTGCCATAGACTTTATGACTATAATAGAGTTGTAATAGCCATTTTTCATGTAATAAAATAATTGTTATTATTCAACAATTATGAGGGAAATCTAGTGAACGGGGTCTTACTTGCTATAATCGCGAAATACTATTATGAAGAGCGAAAACATCTCACGACAAGTGTGTTTGGCTATCCATAGTGGAGTCTTGATCCCTACGCATATATACGGCAGTGAAAGTTGGATATGTAAAATGGACAATGAAAATAGAATCAATGCTGTGGAGATGATATCTCGGCGTATTATGTGTATGTGTGGAGTGTTTCGGAGAGATGGATGTAGGAACAGTGATATCAGAGAGCGGTGTGGCTTGAAGTAGAATGTAGTGACTTGAGTAGAAACAGGTACGTTGCGGTGACTTGACCATCTGGAAAGGATGAATGAAAGTAGACTGACAAAACGAATCTGCAGAGCGAATGTCTGCGAAAGAAGGGCCGGCAAGAGTCGTCTTAAAATTCTTACGCAGACCAAACTGATGGCATCTGAAACCGATAAGCTTACACGATAAGGTTGATGGATGTCAGTGAAGCAAGAGGATCGCAGCATGTGGAAATATGCAGTCTCTACACTCTACTTATCGTTTTGAGAAATAAGCGTCAGTTTATAGAAAAATAAACAAATAAGTTACTTTCTATAGTATAGAATAATGTTCTTTACAATTTTTTTCTGATTATTTAATTTTAATTTTATGAATTCGTGTAAAACGCGAGTATCTATGATATTTATGTAATTTAATATGTAATCAACCATAGGACAGATCTACGGTTATCCCCCTGTATGTTCGTCCATTTGCCAATCTGTGTGTAAAAACTTTAAGTTCCTAGCTGCATGTAAATTCATAATTTTTATAAGGTAGACAAATATATTTTTATTAGATATAATGTTAACAATGTGAAAGGACAATTTTTAAAGTCTTATAGATTTGTAAATAAATTCGGAAAGACAACGCTTGCTTGACAGGACAGGATTTATTTTTGAGTAAAGCATCAGCATAATTATTGAAGAACATTTAATTCTAGATTAAAATTAACAATTTGATAATTTTTTATTCTTTTCAAATATTGAATTGATTTTTCAAATTTTTGCCCAGATTGTAGAAGACAGTAATACACCGTTAAATGTTATTATTACCGTTATCGTAACTGCCTCATAAAATACCATAATTTCCTATGTCTATTCTGAATGACTTTTAATTCTATAGAAGTCTTCGTTGCGAGTTAAACAGAGAAACACAGCGACTGGAAAAATAGTCGCGAAATTATTTTCGATATTTATTTTAATGAGGAATGGTATTTTTATGTTAATGCTTTTATTTGGATGAATTGCTATTTATTTTATCAATATTATTTTAAAATTCTACTTCTACCTGAATTCTATTCCATATAAATGAAGTAATTGGTACAATATTCTGATTTTGAGGAAATAACGGCAATAAAAGGTCAAATTAATATTTGTGTATGAGACAAAATATTATAATGCATATGCTTTTAATATTCATAAACATTTACATCATAATATTTTCTCTACTATATTTCGTCTAGTACATTATGCTCTTCTTTGGTTAATAATCGACCTTGTCGACATACACCCGGATTAAAAACCTACTGGTTTCAAAAAAACTAATACGAAATATGGTAGTTGTAAATCATGAAATAATAACTTATACATTACGAATAAATTAGACGATTGGATTGTTATATTTTTATTAGATTATCTTAGTTCTATTTTAGATGACCAAAGTTCATTATTTGTGTAAAGGTAGGTTTCATAGAACATGTTTAATAATACATAAGCGAGGTCTAACATAAGTCGCGGAGGATTTTTGCGGATGAGTTGAGATAAAAGGCCAACGTCATCGTCTGCGCAGAGGGCCGACGCGACTGTCGGCCAGGCACAGGCGGTGGCCGCGGGCGTGATCGAACAATGGAACACGATATTATTGTTACGAAATAAATGACAGGGACTACGCAAATTTAGTCCGTTTTCACAACTAATGAGAGTCTAGAAGGAAAATATTACGTTTAAAAGCTCACTGTTTTGTAGAAATACAGATCTTCATTACTCTTCATTAGTTTGTTTTCTCTTATGGAATTAAAAAAAAAAAGTTAAGAAAAACGAATTAGTTTTTTAGTTCAATAATGTTATTAGGTTCAATTTTATGAATATGTATTTAATTTAAAGGCAATTATACATGAAAATTTCAAGAATAGCTACAGATTGCTATAACGACCAGCAGCAATAAATTATTGAGTGTCATAAATCGGAAATTGGAGACCCTATTCTGTCGTGAGCGCTTTAGACGGCATAGCTTTTATTCAGGAGTTTGGAACGCAGAATGGAGATGCTGGGATTCGCAATATGAAGTAATACAGATATAACACACTACGCTGTCATGTAAACTGACGTAACTCTATACAATGAACCAAATCTTATATAATAAAAAAGTTCCATTTTTCTATCACAAAGAATAATTGCACAAAAGAATAAAAATGAAATTTTAATTCGGGAACGGCCTAGTCCCGTCTTGCGGAGCGCGCGACGTGTCGTGTGACCTGTAAGGTGCAAAATATATTAATATGTGGTCTGAAATAAAATATAGAGCTTGCTGAAACTTTACTTTTTTTTTAGTTTTCTGTTTGATCTCGTGTTTTAAATTAATGTGTACTGAACAAATGACATTGTTCTTCGTCTGAAGGATAAAAAGGTCACATGTAATTCGCATGAAAAGGTTATATGTAATTCGCACTAAGGTAGTTTGGTATTTATATTAAAATGTTTGAATAAAATTTATCTATATTTCTAGAACCTCGTAACCATACTAGCATTGGTTATAGAAAAAAATATTTTTTAGTTGGAAACTAATATATTCAATACGGTTGTCCTCAAAGACGCAATTAATGTACTAATTTGCTATTTACATCAGATGAACAACGTTTAGTATAGATAGAGATATTATTATGAATCTAATAAATTAATCGTATAGCGGTATTCTAAGCACGCTAGAGACAGATTTACGACAGGAGTAACAGAAGAATTTTCGTGTTTTGATGTTATTTCTGACGATTGTTTTGAATGTTCTGAGGTTTCGTAGTACGATAAAAATGAATTATGAAACGTTTATAAAACTCTAACCACTAATTAAATGTGTCACTGAACAAAAATAATTTTTTATGATCGAAACAGCAATGAGAACGTCAAAGCCTTGTTTGGAACCTCAGCCAGTAAAAACCGAAACCACATCGGATTAACGTGGAAGGGCAAAGTTCCGAGCGCCCTCTGTCCGAGATAAAAAAAATCATAAGAGGTCGGCGTGAGGGGATTGGTTTTAAAGCTGGGCGCTGTGGTTTCGACGCGACAGCAAAAACTAAAAAGGTGGTACGCGACCGCGGCTCTGCGCAGTCACGATCGTCCAGAATTACGTAACGGCCGGCCGCGTTTGTTTCGACTTTTTGCCACATCGCTCGGTTTCTGGCGCGCGAAGAAAAAAAAAAAGGAGAAGCGTAATTCCATTAATCCAGCCAGAACGTTTCATTAGCGAGCTAACTCTAAAGTGAATTTTAATGTATCTTTTCTGTTCTCCGGAGGTGCCTTCCGCCGTAAGCAAAAAGTTTCTTTTGTGAGTGCCAAGTTCTTTTTTTTATTATCGTTGTTCCGCTGTACCGATCGGCCGGATCGCATTGTCTATTAATTTGGAATCCGTTTCCTTTTCGCGTAGCGGTTCGGAATAGCGATGGTTGTATTTGTGTTAGGATGGTAGAAACTGGTAAAACTTACTAACAAAATGACGTGTAAAAAACTGATCATGCGCAGTTTGTAACAACACGAGATGATCATTATTATTATTACATAGATAAATTAGACGATGATAAAATATATTTTTATAATATACTAGCGATCGCCCGCCTTGTTGGGCCACCTCGTCGCGCGCTTTGATTTATAAGTCATACAGTTATTAAATGTAAAAAAAATGTTGAATGGTGTATGGAACTCAAACTCAAAAAATAAATAGCTCAGACGCTTCCACACCGAGTGGTCAAGTTATTAACTGATTCCCGGACTAAAAATTATTTGATTATGTATATTTACATGTGTTATATTAGTATTCCAAATATTATGAACGTCTTAATTGTTTATTGACTGGTTTGTTTGTCGAAATCGTAACAATGTGGTCGTAGTCGGTTATATTAATATGATATTATTTATAGTCACTGAATAGTATTAATTATTTTGAAACAATGTACTTTTTTTTTAATAGCAGATCGAGGGGCAAATGAGCATACGAGCCATCAAAAAGTAGGTGATCACCGTCACCGATGGACATTCGCAATCAGTGTGTTGCCGGTCTCTTGGGTAAAATAGGATAACTAATGGAGGGGCAAAGGATGTGAGGGGGGGGGGGCAAGTGTGCCACCGGAACTTTTACTCACTGGACGCAATTCAACAACAGAAGCCGTTACTTCAAGTACAAGTTGATAAATTCATTCTAATATATATTTTGAGTGGTCTCCCTAGTAAAAAAGTACATTTTTTTTAATAAACTAATTTTATACTAATTCTCATTTTCCAATTCGACGTCGAGGTTTGAGTAAAATAACATAAGACTGTAAACTTTTCCGTTTTAAAGTGTCTATTTACTATTGAAGATTTATTATTTCGATGAAAGATTCAAATGTCTCAACGGGTGAATATGAATGAGTTATTGTTGTATTTATTAACGAATAAGCGCCTGGATGAGCTGTACAAGAAGGATAAGAAAATATATAGCGTTCCTGAAGGTATATGCTGTTGTTGGGATAAGTTATCACCCAGACCCCCTTATCATATGAATGCATGTGAAAAAACAGCAGACCTACACTCTAAATCTATAGTTATTTCTTACACTATCTCCTCAAGATCTTACTGATCAATAGGGTGTCTAGGACAAGGGAAAAGACAACTTATTTGCAAGAGTGGAGTGCAGGTACTGGATGAATCGGCACTAAAGAATGTCAGTGTTTGGTTTCACGTGTACTCATTATACTAATTCTATCAACATTCAGCATCTCAATAGGAAAAGGATCCATCATTTCTGGCTTCTAACGATGGAACGCATTGAAATGAAAGTGCGTGTCCAGGTCGAACTCTTCGCGCCAGTCAAAAACGATTATTGTATTCGTGACACTAAGCACGGAATTTTCACTAATTAGTCCTGATTCATCACAGTTCGTATTAACTATGGCTATGAAAACGCATAAGATCGAAGTTAGATAAAAAAATAATTATTATAATCATTCTCCTTCGTGTAGATTAAAAAAGGTTTTGCGTCCCGTCCACTTTTATAATCCACAAATTTTATCTCGAAACGGAAACCATAGAGTATTAACGTCTATTTTCTTTTCGGTCTCTAAGCGACGCCGGCCGGAGGGTAAACGAACTAATTCCGGCCCCGGAGAGAAACGTATTTCCGGGCCGCGTCAACTGTCCTCGATACCGCTCCATTTCTTTATTTTCAGTTGATTGCTTGAAAACTAGCCGTCGGTGTTACTAGCCTTTGAAATACATGTGAAAGATGTTGAAAACCGAAGATTTGCTGTTTACTTTATACATTTGGAATCGGATTTCGAAGTAGGGGTGGTTTTAAGTAAAATTTATGTTTATTGCTTGCGCTATTAGACCATCGGCGAAGGCGGAAAGTGATCTTAAGTTCAGATAAAGTTATCCCCTATTATTAGTTATAGCTACTAAAACAAATCTATAGAGCGAATATTTGCGACGGAAGGGTCGGCAAGGGTCGCTTTAGACAATTTGATGAATTGGTCTCATATTAAAAAAGGGCTCAAATTTTAAGCACCCGAAACCGACGCGCTTACAGGAAAAGATTGATGGATGTCAGTGAAGCAAGAGAGATATGCAAACATCATATCATGTGAAAACCTGTGGTCTTTGGTAGGCAAAGAATTAAGTGTGACTTTTATAAAAATCTACCAGTTAGTTACTTCAATTTGACTTATGGACACTTTAATAATTGTTTCTTTTATCGAGAAACACACACACACACACACACACACACACACACACACACACGCACGCACGCACGCACGCACGCACGCACGCACGCACGGCAGAAAAAGAGAGAGAGAAAGACTAATGTTATTCGTATAATTTTGTATATAAAATTTTATTTCATTTTAGGTACAAAATACTCTGCATTCTGAATTCACTCAATAATTTCTTTCTTCTCATAAAGGAATTAAATACAACTTTGTCCTTTATAAATTATTCCTTGAATTTACACATAATTTTTCTTGGACATCTTGATGCAATTTCAAAGGAACATCGCGTAAGATTTTATCAAGACATATTATTCAAATATAAAATGTGATATGGTCAGAAGTAATATTTGCAGATTTTTATTGGTTTAAGCGTCGTGAAACTAATGAGCAATGTGGAAAATTATCCAATGAAATGATACCTAAGAAATAATTATTATATTTTTTGTAAGTATTGCGTTTCTGCAGTTATTAAGTGGAAAATATAATTGTTAATAAAAAAAAACATTTTATTTAAAAATCGATTTCGAAGAAAACGTGTATGATACATTTTTTATTGATAAACTTAAATTCAGAAGCATTTAGTGTTCAACATCACAATTTTCATTAGACATTCTACAAGAAGGACACAAAAATGTATTTCATTCGGCAAGCCTGTGTAATTACATCACAGCCAGGGAAATTATCTTTAACCTACATCTCAACCACATTACCTTGAAATAATTATAATTAAATAATAATGATCTATGACAATCTGAACGTGTTTCATATTTACATAATAAACGTAACTTTACTAAAGCTGTAAGTATATTGTAATTGGAACATTGTAAGTAAGTACAAGATGGCCCCGTCTTCGTCGGCTGGATGAGATTTGTTTTTATAAAGCTGCGGTACACACGTGTGAAAATGTAATTACTCAGTTTTTACAAGCGGCTGAGAACTGTCGATGGCTGGTGTGTGATGTTTTGGTATTTTTTTAAAGTCTATGATTAAAATAAGTCACTAAGAATGGCCAATGCCATTGTCGCTAATTACGTATTACGTCTTTACGCTTTGAGCTTAAGTATGCTGTACTACAAACGTGAATTCTTATATTATCTATAAATAATATGAGAATTAACGAATACAACTTATCATATTCAATTTTCAGCGTGAATGAGTCTCAAATAATTGTAAACGATCAAATAGTTTAGCTTACGATTATTGATTTAGATGGACATGAATTGTGTTAAGACCATGCGTACGAGTATAAACATATTAAGAGTAGATAATGCGTTATCTTTATTACATATTGGTCTTCTGCCCGTGAATTCACCCATGTGATCATAGAATGAATCCTTTCATTCTTGTATAGACTGATCTCACTGTCAGTTCCGGTCTTGCTTTCGATTCTGATCTCCCTACTGCTCCTCATTCTGATCCTGGCCACCCTCTAGATTCTGATCCTCGTCCTGAACTCGCTTTCGATTATAGTACCGTCTCATTTTCGGTCCTGATCTCACTCTGGATTATGCATGCCGTCCTGCTTTTCATTTTGATTCCACTATCGGTTACCGTTCCGATTTGGACAAATTTAGGTGTGCATTATAATATGAAAATAATATATAAGCTATTATAGGGTAGTTAAGCTATTATAGCAAGTGTAGTTATATAATAGCTTATATAATAATATATAAGCTATTATATAACTAGACTTGGGGAGAGTGTAGTTTCCTATGAATGAAAAGAATTTTAGAAATGTTTTAGTGGGACAAATACGTAGATGAAGCCAGAGCAAAATTTTAATAGCATATTTTACTCAGAGGTAACGTAACTTTCAATTGTAAAGAATTTTTAGAATCAGTTTATGAGTTCGGTTTTACTAGAAAAATAGATGAATAAAACCAAGGAAAAGTGCTAGTTTTTCTTAATATATAACATCCATTGTTATACTCGTGACCGTGACGGTAAACGGCATTACGTTCTCTTATGTGTTGTGCCCCCTCCGCGTCGTCACACTTTACTTCCTTGCGTATTATATTTATACATCGATGCTTCTTCGTATATCTTGTATTAATAAGTAAATATGTAAAAATCGATATTGGTTTGTCCAAAGTTCATGGGCTTTAATACCATGAAAGTTGATATACAAGTAAATTTACATGGAGAACAATTTTATGCGATCAATTTTAGCATTTATTCCCGACTTCGTCCGCGTTTTGTACTTTTGATTCGAACTACTACAGCGATTCCAAAAAGTCTTTCACTATTAAAAGCTTCCTATCCCCAAGTAAAAAATCTTTATTTTATTTTTACATTGGCCTTTGCTCCAACTTCTTACTAATCGGAACTGTGACCGATCCAGGTAACGAAATTAAAAAATTGAGCAAAATTGAGTACGGTACCGAGCCGAAATCGAGCGTGAAACCGGTATTAGAGCCAGGAACAGGACTGGGTCAGAATCAAGAGTGGGACGAGATTGAAATTCAGAGCAGGATCGTTTAATATAAACGATGAACACATTGTATCTCCACACGGGCGGATGATTAGTTGTACATACCCTATAAATTTTTATCATAAGGATAATAAGAAATGAATATTTATTTTGTTAATTATATTTTTATTTATTTTAATTCATTTTATTAAAGATATTTCTTTAATTATATATACTTAAAGTAACTCTTAATTGCGATGTTTCACATCTGCCGGGTGTCCAGGGTGGCCTTTTTGTAAAAAATCTTGGGCGCGCGCGCAGCGTCATTACCAAATAATATATAGCCAATGTTTTATTGTAATAGGATGAATGGTTTAGGCAGGCATAGAAACCGAACAAAATTAACATACATTTTTATATACTATGTTAACATATAAAAATAATGAATATAAAAGGTTTACATGAAATATAAAGATTGATGATGAAATACAAAAATGAAGGTATTCATATAATAAGTTTATATGAATTATAAAGTATTAGTCGTCCGCTCGCGACTTCGCCCGCGTGACTTCCGGTCCGTCACATGTGGTTTTTGTCGTAACTCAGTCCCTTCCCTCATTCATTAGTCCATTTTCCTTCCATAACCTCCCCGCCCTTGTAAAGTTTTCAATAAGTGGAGAAATTGTCATTAAAAGTTCGTGTGGAGGTTTTTAGTGATTAGTAATTATCTTATAACTTTTTACGGCAGATAAATGAGGATAACTTTTTCTGACATTAGATTTAACTGAAATAAAACTAGTATTTTGCATCATGTCAATCTATCCATGAAACATTAAAATCTGTCAAGTAATCCATCAACTTGTAAAGGTACGCGCGAACAGACAGAGATATCTTTCTGTCTGTTCCGAGAATTGTTGAAAGGTTAAAACAACAATTGTTGTTTTGAATCGTCCCTCCACTTTTGACGTGACAACGTCTTAAATTAGGTTGCAGTCACTTATGAAAAATGTAACGCTTAACGTAACGATGAGTCACCTGCCTTGCGTCTCTACTCAACTATGATCGGTCTGCTCCACTTTAGTGCATAGCTTGCAAATGTATTGCAAGTTATTGTATGTATATTTGTATATAAATACGTATGTATGTGTACAGTGCGAGATTCTTTGTATTTAATGTTTTAAATATAATTCTGTATAAATAAATGTTTTAAATTGTTACTATTATTTCATCCTTCTTTTATTGAATATTCACATTAGATTTTACCATTCAAAGTCGTTGTCACGTATTTCGCCCGTATACCGGTATATATACTTTCAAGCTCGCGTTTTGTTGTACTGTTAAATAAGTATATCTCTACTTTTATTTATTACGTAGATCTGCGTATTATTGCCAGGTAAAGTTCAAGCTTAATCATATTATTGCCTTATGACGTACTTGACTATTTAAAGTTGAATTCTATAGGAATTTAATTCAGTACTCAAATAACTTTGAACGCGGTAAGAAGCTTGAAATATTGGATTATTCTCGAGCGTCGCGCCGCGCGGCGGGCTGCGGAGTATCGGCCGAACTTTATATTAAAAAAAGTAAATAAAAAATCCGTATATAGAGTTCCCCGAAAGACAATATTCGAGCGGCAGATAGCGGCCCTGTAATCGAATTTTGAGGCCAAGTTTCGGGGACGCGACGAGCACCTTCGGCCGGGAGCCGCGGAAAATATGTAAATCGAAACCCGATAACACGGCCAATCTTCGTTTCCTTTACCGGATCAAAATTCAACCGTTTATTGGCGGCCGGAGGAGTTGTCGGCGCGGGCGCTCGACTTTGATTGCGCCGCGTCACGTCGCCGGCCGGCGTCGGCGCGTGCGCCGGCGTGTCGTCCGCCTTGAACGATCGAATTGAACGTCCTAATAATATGTCGTTTCAGCTCTTCGGCCGGTTTGGAAGGATTTTCGTGGAAGGCACACTACTCTTTCAAAGTTTTTGCCGAGTGTAGGTGAATAGCACGTTTTTTGATTAACTCTAATCATCTAGGGCAATCTCAGTAGGCTTCTTTCGATGTTAAATCTCTTCAGGCGCATTTTGTCTTATTTTATGGGGAGTAACTCAATGCTTTGACCGTAAAGGAAGTAATGAGTAACAGCTATACACTGTTTGTGTGTGCGCGCGGCTTTCGCCGGGTGGATAGGTATGCTGTGAATTCTTTGCTTTTTGTAGCTAACGATTTCTATTTCGATCATGATACATCTAAATTTCTAGTCATTTACATCTAAAATGCCTTGTTGACTGTTAGGTTAGTTATAACGGCTGCCATAAGAACAATCAAAATTGATTCACTCCAGTCGTGAGTAAATGTTTCACTCACATAAATTTCATTCTCCAGTCCTCACATGTGGTAATGATATTGCACGTGGCTTTTTGAAATTATAATTTTAATTGAATAATTATTTGAACAGCTCGATTGAGCTTAATGGTATTATTGTCGATATGCTAAGAGCATGTGCCTCTGAGTTGCCACCAGAATTTACTCGGCTTTTGTCTTCTTCTTAAAGCTCCTTAAATTCTTAGAAAACGATACCTTTGTGCTCAATCTCGGGAAATAGTAGTCGTTCATTTCTTATAATTTACAGGCTCGTAGTTACCCCCTCAATATTTTTCAGTTTAAACTTATAGAAATTGTTATTAATTGTCACATTTTAAATTATATAGAAAACTATCTACCAAACCTTTTTCGGAAATTTTCTTGTGCATTTGAGTCATGGATGGGCAGAAGCCATAAATAGCAAGGGTGAGGCCTTACTCGTAAGTCTGGACATACTTAAATCCTTTGAGAGACCATACAAGTGGACGGTCAGGTTTCTCACGTAGCTGTAAGTCAAAATCCTTGTTGACAGTTCGCGCTCGCAATACATGTTAATGAATGTCTGCCTACTTCAAAGTTGTATAATGTTCTAGTGCTGGTTCATTCGAAACATTTGCGCATTTGTCGTGTGTGGATAACGCGTAAAGAATATCTTGTATTAAGTTGAACTAATTTTTCTTGAAAATGCATCAATTTTTGTTGAAACTTATAAGATACAAGTGCGTCCACATGGAATACCATTCTCAGGATGGATCACCTAAACACCACTATTTACATTTGTCCACATAAAACGCAGAGCTGATTGAACTATAAGTAATACTTTAATCACCAATCGACTCGACACCCTGGTCTTGCGCAAAGATTTTTAATTTTTTAAATATATTGTTATTATATATCGAAACGAATGCTCTCAGAAGTTGTTTGTCTTATATCAGTTGGTAAGTGCCACTATCGTATCACAATTGAATTTCATACGCTTTAAGTCGATTATTTGCGGTCTGTCTTAATAATTTTATGCTCATCTTTGTACCACGCACATTGAAATTGTAAAACGAATTTCCATTAGCGCTGTTTCTACGCAAGTAACTTATTGAATCCGTAAATAAAAGTGTCTACATTTTTTTCTGAATAGTAAAGTGTCGAACGTTCCCATAGTATTGAGGATGTTCATGGGTGATTATATGGCGGTTTATTCTATGACAACCCTCATGCGTGTCCGCTCCCTCTGTATATAAAATATAAACGTATCGGCGGGCTCTGCTAAAGCAATTACTTTAAAAAATATATTTTCCTTGAAAAAATGGTCAAGGGGTTCTACATTTTGAAGTTTTGTCATTCGTGTTCACAGTCCGCTAGGCGTACGGGCCCACGCGCGGTCGTCCGGCGCGCGCGCGGGCCCCGCGGCGCGTCGCGCGTACCCGCGTCTTAATGCCCTCGTGACAAATGACGAGGTGAAATGAAGGGGTATTAGGGCTGGAGCTTTTAACGTTCCGTTGCGCGGCCGCGACACGCGCGCCGCCCACGGCCCGGTGAGCTTTATGCGCGGAATTTAAATAATGAAACGTACCGCCGCGCACTGACGTCTGATGATGACGTAGGATTGTGGCATTTTTCATTGCGGCCGTAATAGGGGCGCGGTTGAGTTATCGCCTCGGCTTGCGGTTAAATTAGTCTCGGCCGGGGGCACGAATGTCAAACGCTGAGATGAGCCGAGATCCACGACGAAGTATTCCTTTATTTGACGACGATTATTTTAACATTCAATACTACTAATTATAGTAAGATTAGATAAGGGGATTACACATAGACTCCGATAACACTCACCTCGAGCTCTTGCGGCGGCGCGGGCGCGCTCGGACACGAGTTAGTTATTATAAGTGTCCAGCCTTCTAGACCTCGACGCACGCAGTGGCAGTAGAGGTACAGGTACCTTCTTCGAGTATTTTCTTACAACGAGTTATCGTGTCAACTACAATGCGTTCACGCGAATATTAAAAATGTATGTTTTTGTATGAAATATGAGTACAGTTCTATGGTCAATATATTTTCAAAGTTCCAGGCTGGATGGTTTCGAAAATAAGAGAACAAAAATCGATTTTAGCATGATTTCTTAAATAGCTTTTAAACTTGCATTTATATGTTTATTAGACATATAATATAATATATAAGATAATAAAAATAAATGTCTGTATTTCTCGTAAGAAATCAGTTTATTAATCATGTCGCATTTGAAATTTTTTTTTTTATTATTTGTTTGCTTCCCAAAATTAATCTCTAAAACAGACACTAATTTTGGGTAAGATTTTTTACGTATTATAATTACTTGTTTATTCAGATATACGTTTGTGATTAGATTGTCTAATTTTAATTACTAAGTAGCAACTTTTTTGGTTATATAAATTCAGTGGAAATCAGCTATGATAGACCGACAACCGGACAGACGGACAAACAGACGGATACCAGACTGATCCAATAAGGGTTCCTTTTTTGGATCTGTTGTACGGAATCCTAAAAATATTTTGAAGTTTGAAAAGCGATTAGTTTCTTAATTAAAATGAGTTATTTACCCAGATACTTGTATTAATTGGTTACACGCAATATTTATTGATAATGCTTTTAAAATTCGTTACAATAAGCATATTCTTTTAGTTTTTTGTTTGGTGTCGAACGCATTATTTTAAGTCTCTATTTTAAATTTTTAATATCTTTTTTCCTTGTATAGTTTGTAGAACACTTGCTATATATCACTGAGAAGCGGTAATCGAAAGGTTAATTTAGTGATGCGTTTCACGGCCCCGATGTAGTCATAAAATAAATTACAATAAATTAATGTCGGCGCCCTCTGACGATGTTTTCGTCACTTGATTACTTTTTCTTGTTTACTTAACGCCACCCCAATTTTGCCGCTCCGCTGACTCAATCAGTTTGAGTAAGAAGTTTCTCTGCCTAAGTATGTCTTAAACAAAGTGTACTTATCATATTCCGCTTAAGTAAAGTATTTTACGTGCAACGGAAACGTTTATTCAATAAATATATCAGTATATTTGAAAATAATAGCAACAGTCATGGAAAAATGAAAAAAGATTTAATAGTATACATGGTGTTTATTGAAATAGTATTTATATTGGGAGATTAACTTTTGACGTGACAACGTCTTAAATTAGGTTGCGGCTGGGAGTCACTTTGAAAAAGTGTAACGCTCGGTAACGTAACGATGAGTCACCGAACGAGAGAGGCCCGCCGAATGCCTTGCGTCTCTCTCCCACTCAACTATGATCGGTCTGCCGCGCGCTGCACTAGAGAATTAGTGCATAGCTTGCAAATGTATTGCAAGTTATTGTATGTATATTTGTATATAAATACGTATGTATGTGTAAAGGTAAAATAAAATTTTGTTAATATGAAATTCAGTGCGAGATTCTTTGTATAAATTAATGTTTTAAATATAATTCTTTGTATAAATAAATGTTTTAAATTGTTACTATTATTTCATCCTTCTTCCTACTATACGAATGAATATTCACATTAAAATGATTTTACCATTCAAAGTCGTTGTCACGTAAAACTTTCGCCCGTATACCGACTTTTTTGTAATTATTTATATATTAAGGCTTTCATCTATTTTCATGAAAACTGGGCAGAGATTAGACGAGTTCATTATGCATAAAATGCTTGCAGAATGCTTATTCAGAATTAAAAAAATTCAATATTAATAATTTAATTCAGATGTATTGTTTTTCTATATTGCATTTCGCCTACTCAGATAACTATGAACAAGGTGTCGTTCGATGAGTAATTGCATCTAAAAAAGTGGTAAAATAAGAAACTGCACAAATTATAAATATTTAGTTAAAAAAAGTCTTTTTTGGTTTTTGCAAATATCTCAACACTTATTGCAGATATAGGATATCAAAAATTTCTTATCTAATAGGAAACGTTTGATAATTTATGTTATTCAGGCTCTAAAATAAAAAAAAAATATTTCGTTGATTTTTCATAAACAATATCGAACTGTTAAATAAAATTAGTGCTTTGATACAAAGCTCTACATATTCCATGAATGTCGAACAAAAGTCACCTAAGTGTGTTCGTCATATTTTTAATAGTTTATATAATATTCAATTTATAATGATAAAGATATGCCCAAAAAAAGGAATGAATAAATAAAAAAAAGTTTAGGAAAAAATTGTTTTGTCTAAAAAACGATATGTATCGTAATTATTTCTATTAATGTTCAAACTGTTTAAAAATGGCTGGTGTGAAATTTTAATTTTTTTCAAGTTTCATTAATTTAATTTTAAGTTTATTAAATAAATAAATAACAACATTTTTTTCTGCAATGAAAGAGCAAGAAAAATAATAATTAAAAAAAAATTGGTTGCCTGTAAAGTCGGTATACGGGCGAAAGTTTTACGTGACAACGACTTTGAATGGTAAAATCATTTTAATGTGAATATTCATTCGTATAGTAGGAAGAAGGATGAAATAATAGTAACAATTTAAAACATTTATTTATACAAAGAATTATATTTAAAACATTAATTTATACAAAGAATCTCGCACTGAATTTCATATTAACAAAATTTTATTTTTACCTTTACACATACATACGTATTTATATACAAATATACATACAATAACTTGCAATACATTTGCAAGCTATGCACTAATTCTCTAGTGCTGCGCGCGCAGACCGATCATAGTTGAGTGGGAGAGAGACGCAAGGCATTCGGCGGGCCTCTCTCTCGTTCGGTGACTCATCGTAACGTTACCGAGCGTTACACTTTTTCATAAGTGACTCCCAGCCGCAACCTAATTTAAGACGTTGTCACGTCAACAAAATTGATTCCTAAATATTAATATTCAGAGGCCAAAAAAATCATTAATTAACATTGCCCTTGTGTTTTATTATTAAGCAATTGCATTTTTACCTAATAATAACATTTTTAAAGAATATTTTTTTTAAATTGTTATTTTTATCAATGAATTAGTGCTAAAAAATTTTGGAATATCACCTAAATAATGAATTTGTTTATAAAAAATATTGAAACAATTGGAGGAAAAAAATATAAAAAAGTATTTTTATGCAGTTTGTAACAATGAAAAAACGATACAATTGGAATATTTGAGAAAAAAATATCGTAGATATATATAAAAGATAAAAAATATTACTTCCATTGTTAATAAAAATTGAAAATTGTTATATTTCAATTTTTCTAACGTGAATCATTTCTATAGCTTTTTAAAACTAGATCCAACAAGTGGAAAAATCTTAGTTCGCAAATTATCAGGGATTTAATGTAAAATTTGAAATAGAAAAAAAACTTAATTAACCATTGTATAATTAATTGAAAAATTGGGGAAGAAATTGTTTTCCAAAGGAATTTTGTTGGTTTGGGTATCCTAAAAGTATCAAAATTTTTCCGTATCTTAATATTCATTTTAATAGTTAATTTTTTATTTCACAGAGTTAACTGCCAAGAGCGGAAGCGTCTTCATCCATTTTTAGTTCTATTTTCACCTCCCCATTAAAATTACAAATATTGGTGATAGAGTTCGGAAAGGCAGGACTTTTTTAGGAAATTTCTCTCTCGTTAAAAAAAAAACTTCAATTTTTTGTTCAATTTTTGTTATAGAATTTGAGATATGTGCAAAAAACAAAGCCTCTTCTTTTGGTTTTAATTAATTGTTTCTAACTTTTGCAATTTTTTATATGTAAAACTTCACCTTTTTCAAAACTTTCTAAATACAATTACGCATTAAATGATACCTTGGTCGTTACTTTGAGAGAAGGCGAAGTGAAATTCACAAAACGGTACACGTGATCTATACTACAAAGAAACTATAGTTCTACAATAAACGATTCTAAGGAAATTTTGAAAGTTTTATTTATAGAGTGTTTTATCCTACCTAAGTTCCACGCGGAGAGACGTCTTTGTAAAGACAGAGAAAGAGTACTAGTTTTTATTGTAGATAAGAACGTGCCATAAAGGCGACTAACCCGCTCGTAGGGGCGACAAGTAGCAGCCTATCGTTTAGACATAGTTTAGACCGACCCAGCAGTAGTTTACACCTACTTTGAATACAAAGTAGGTCAAAGCTACTACCACCATCAAATGCAATAACTAAGCGCAGTGAAGATAGCGAAACTCCTACTATGATGAGTAAACATATGACTATGATTGTCGGCGGCATATACCTGATTATGGCAGCGGTCATAGTATTAACGGCCTGGTATAGAGTGCTATAAGTCTCGGCTAGTATTTCGACAGTCCAAACTGTCAATAGCAGACCAACATAGAAATTTACAACGCACAATCTTTGAGATCCAACGGGAATATTGCTGAGCTGGAATATGTAGCGAACGAGTGCTTGGCACATTGTAAGTATAAATAATCGGAGATAAAAGAGGATGCAATAAGCCTTGAGTCCGGAAACTCATTCTACTATCTGAATTGCAATGACTTGTCAGGTGGTGTTGGACTTATCATCAATTGATAGATGATAAGTCCGACAGCACCCGACAAGCGCCAAAAATATAGTGAGAATAGAAAGTATGGCAACTAGGACAACGAACTTTATACTCACAAATAATTATCAAAAAAAGGTGTTTGTTGGAAGTCAAACGTATACGTATTCGTATCAACTTTGACACATCCTGACGATAAAGTAGAGGTTAAATATATTTCAGAAACCTTTAGTATCCCATCGACTCACTATAAAATAGGGATGCGAGACTCCCTTACAAAACATTAAGTGAACGAGCTGGTAATGAGTTGAGAATAGAGAAAATTTGGAATTAGGCACGGAAACTTAAGGGGGTATGGACAATTTCTTGAAAAAACGTTGACTTTTCATGATGAGTTCCCATTTTAGGAATCAGCCTCAAATATAGGCATGTGTTAGACTCGATGGTTCCATAAAAAATTAGATGCATTTCATTATGACGACTGAGCGACACACATTTAGTTTGTTTTCATAATCGACTCGGTAAAACCGGCAATTATTATCATAAGTATAAAAGGTAAGAGAGAAGTTTAATTAATTTACATGCAAAGTTAAGAAGGTCTTGTTTGACGAAGTCTATGAGTCATACAACAACTATCAATATTGATAACTCTGAAAATTTTCAGTTTTACCTTAATTGTATTGGTGAATGCAAACAATTGTGGCTGATGCAAACAATAAATTTGTAATTCGTTAAAAATGTAGTTAAATCAAAGTTATTAATGACCTAATGATATAGGTAAGTTTTTGATTTCAATTAATGAATTTTGGCTTATAAAAAAATATAGTTTAAAAGAGGGATATGATATTTTAGCTTTCAACAGAAATTTATGATTATGAATACATCAATTGATAGGTTTCTAAGGTCGTGCGTTGTGATATACGTTACTTCAATATAAACTGCATTAGTGATACCTTCACCACTACATGCTTATCGTATGTGGACTACGAAGAAGCATTTTATTCATTCAGAATCGGAAAGATATTTCATTTCTCTCCATTGATGCTATACTAAGTATCCATACATCACAGTGCTGGAATTTTTATAGTAAAAAAATGCTACTAGTCCAAATAATAAAATCACAGCAAATCAGAAATATATCTTTATTTCGTTGGTAATGAAATTTCATTTGAAATAAGACAACAATAAAATTTTTTCGACATTACCACCCATTCAGATTCCAAGTGTTGATTCACCTCGAAAACAGTGGGCAATAAACTTAAAGGTTGCTCTTTTTACTTATTAATATAAAGTATTGAGCAATTAATAATTTGGTCGACATTTAAAAATAATATGAAGTAATATAACAGCCGAGCAGTTCAATTCTAAGGACTTTTTTCATTAAGATATTCAGACACGGTATAATAGCCCTAGCCATATAACTTTCTTTTAACGAAACGTTTAAACTCATAAAATGGCAAATTTTCAATTTTAGCTGGGATCTTATTGTAAAAGCTCTGCCCCTTAAATGATCTGCTAACTTTGCTTAGACGAGTTTAGTGAGCAGCAAGAACGTTCTTATGTTTAGTGTTAATGTTATGAATAAAGTTCCTTTTTTGGAACAATTATTTACGTCTCTTGACGTATACCAGATTCTCGTATATGTATTGTGATGCTAAAGATAGAATATTAGTTTCCTTAAATTTCTCTTTGAGAAATCTCATTGGTCTCAAATCATAAACAGCATAAACAGCTCGTTTCGATCGCAGTACGAAAATTGTGTTAATGTCAGTTCCTTGACCCCATAAAAAATTTCATAGGTCATGAGACTAAAAAAAAACTGAAATAAATTAGTCTCACGGTGTTTTCTTCAGGAATGAAAGATTCGCGCCGCCTTGCTTGCCAATGTCAGCCATGTACTTTCATAGATCATCGAACGCATGTAGAATTGAAAAAAAAACTATAGAGAATTTATATAAGTTGACAAAATGAAATTTAGCTTAGTTGGTATGTGTCCGTAAAATGAGTAGATTCTGCGTACCATAATACCTGCGTATCCTAATATCTGCGAACCTTAATGAAAAGCTACATGAAAATTTCTGTTGTGCATGAACTTCACTTGTAACACATTTCAAAACAATTAACCTCAGCAGCACAATTAGTCATTCTTTTCTAGTTTTACATGTCATCACGCATGTAAAACTAGGATCGTTTTACATATCGACTTCAGTAACAAGATGTAACAGTTTTTAAGAAAAAGAAAACGTTTCAAACTGGTATAGTTTTTAGGAAAGAAAAAACGTTTTACTGTATTATAAATTGTAATTCCCAATCTACATCAACGTCTAAAAGGAAGTAGTCGACTTTTATCGAGGTTCCACGTTAACTCAAGGTCAAGGGATTACATTTTTTTTATGTCTTTATTAAAGTATATGATACTCGGTATTAAACTATTTTAGGTACATGTGCTTGTTATTAATGTGATTGAATTTATATTAGCAATTTGTATTAAAAATGAATGAAAAAATGACAATGTTAACTTATCAGTTGTATTTTTGAAATAAAAAATTGGTTGCCTGTAAAGTCGGTATACGGGCGAAAGTTTTACGTGACAACGACTTTGAATGGTAAAATCATTTTAATGTGAATATTCATTCGTATAGTAGGAAGAAGGATGAAATAATAGTAACAATTTAAAACATTTATTTATACAAAGAATTATATTTAAAACATTAATTTATACAAAGAATCTCGCACTGAATTTCATATTAACAAAATTTTATTTTTACCTTTACACATACATACGTATTTATATACAAATATACATACAATAACTTGCAATACATTTGCAAGCTATGCACTAATTCTCTAGTGCTGCGCGCGGCAGACCGATCATAGTTGAGTGGGAGAGACGCGGCATTCGGCGGGCCTCTCGTTCGGTGACTCATCGTAACGTTACCGAGCGTTACACTTTTCATAAGTGACTCCCAGCCGCAACCTAATTTAAGACGTTGTCACGTCAAAATTGAAAGGTAAAATTTAAATTACTATTGGCAAAACACTATCGTGCTATTAAGAGTATGAAAAGCAATAAGGGAACCATGAAAATGCATAAAACGAATAAAGTTTCCTGATATAAATTAAAATTTCAGAATCGTTAATATTTGAATAAAACCACATTAAAAAAAAAAAATCATCGTACATATAGACTCATATTTAAAGGTAAAATAAAGATTATCATAGAATATCATTTTGTAGCTAAAGAGAACTTTCAACCTTATCATAAATAATACGGGTAACGTTACAGTCGGCTCTGAACGGGCGAGCTTTGAAAGCATAAGAGCCCCTTCAAAGTCTAATGTGCTTCAAGTTTAACTTTGCTGCACCGAGGTAAAACTATTTCCCTCACTTACGCTCCTTGCAGCATAATGGGGTTCCGGAGGGGCCATTGCTTGCGAACAGTATATTTATATAAAAAAAAATCTGTGTTACCTACATCAAATTTCTTTTGTAAATCCTCATCCAATTTTTATTTAATTAAATACACTTTTTGTTTTATCTTTTAAGAGAATACTTTAAACATATTGTGTATTGTTACAGATTATGGAAGTTTATATTTCGTGTCCGGCTCGATGGACCAAGAGTCCTAATAATTTAATAACTTCATTTGTGGAATATATTATTTACTTGATTCAAAATGATAAAAGAAACAAAAAAATATCAAGTCAGAAAATTTATATAAAATTCTGTGTCTAATTTTATCTGAATTATTGATTAAGATAAAATCAATAAAAAATACGCAATCAATAAAAAAATATTGATTGACGACGAAATGAACAATTCCGCATGTAATTTTATTTGAATAGGGTGTCTATGTAACATAAGTTTTCTGAGAAAAAAAATTAAGATGTAAGCCGATGGATCACATTGATTTATGCGAGTGTTATTTTCCTAATTTTAGAGCGGGGACCACAATCTTGTACTTATTAAAAAAATACTAATACATAAAATCAAAACTAAAAAAAACCAAGTAAGTGTTTCTACATTACGCTACTAGAAAATCAATTGAAAATTCTTTAACTGACTAAAGATATTTTAGCTAGTTCATTATAATAGCGAAATAAATTCACAAATGCTTTCACTTGATGGATGAACGGGCGAGCAGTCAGACTTTCAGCTGGTTTCAGAAATTCTGCCGTAGACAATCTAAAAGCGTAAAAAGAAAATTTTCTATCCTTTGCGAATGACTAAATGAAAAGGCTTCTAACTTGTTTTTAAAGTTCCAACGGGGCTAAATTACATCGCCTTTGAAAAGTTTACCAACATTACTCTCTCTGTTTCACGTTAACGGATCGTTAGTCAAAGGTGCTACGATGTTGTCTTGAATTAAACGCATATACTAGTACGTACGTACATTGTGCAAAATCGTTTTGTGTAATATTTATTTATTTATCAAATTACCAAAAGCAATTACAAATTTTAAAAGCAAATTGTAGTTGATCTATGAATTAAGTATGGGATCACCAAGTAGTTGGGAGGAGGCAAAAAAGTTATTGCATATAAATAATAAATATTGATATCATATCATTTCAATTAACTTTACATGAAATTTGCATTGATTTTTGATGCCTAGTGATATGCCTCAGCATTCGTTCACACGGAAATTAAATAATGAAATATCTATTTCCTATTTAAATCTCGTTTTAAAGCCAATTTCGCCATCATCAGTGAAATGCCACTTCAAATTTACCTTACACAAATTTAAAAGTTGTATTAATCAAACATTTTGTAACAAAGAGTAAAATATAAAACTTTCAAATATTTAGGAGATAAATGTTCATGGGCATGTTCGACTACTTAGAGATTTATTGCTCTTTGTAATAGTTTTTCGTTTGATTGTGATCGTTCAGAATTTTATTTGAAAAAAGCTACATTCAATTTTTTTACTCGAGAGATAACTTCCTAAGGAATGAACGGCAAATTTTTAAAGATACTGTAAATTTTAAAAATATGCGACATCCTTCAATTAATAATTCTCTATTATCTATTCAATTTAAAGAGGTAATTAAAACCTCATTGTTTATTTTGTATGATGTTTTAAGGTAGGCAATTTCAGTGAACCGCGGTGACCGATTTGTCGACGAGTTCTTTTCCAATGAGAAGGTATATTGTAGGATCAGTTGGAAGTGCACAAGTTGTTGAATTTGGTACTCCTGTCACACCAGTGGATGTGATTGTCTAACCATTACTGAGAATTCGCTGCTATGACGTGAAACGCATATATCTGGAAATTATATGGTGATTAATTGGCGAAATAAAAACAGTTTGAAATCGAATCTTGCTGATATTTTTTGTAAACTGTGTAGAGTAATTATAACATGGAAAAGGCTGTCGTGCGAAGTTTGTGTCACACCACTGCAGGGCGTTGTTCTAGAGAAATCATTTTATTTAGACAGAGGAGCTTAGAGGTGGAGCTTTCTCTGCTGTTCCTGTGCGGGCTGTGGGCTGACTCCAATGATAAGTGTTATCAACGTAGCGACGAAAACAATAGACTACTAGAGTCGAATACGTTATCGTTTGATTTGGCCATTTGAATATTATCAATTTAAGTAAAAGGGAATGAAGATATTTTTAGATATACTTTTTTTTATATAAAGTCATATGTCTACCATAGCTCTACCTGCTGCCAGGGAGGCTACATATCATCACGAGGTTTTAATGTAAATCGGTAGAAGAATATGAATAAGGAAAGTGAATGTCATATTTTACATCGTGTATGTTAACGAACCGCTACAAAATTTTTGTCCAAGTTTAACGATTAATGGAACGTAAATTGCAAACAACTATTTAACTTAATTTCTGGAAAATAGTAAGAAAAATCATGACACATAATCATACTAGAAGACAGTCAGCCTTCATACAACTAGCATTCAGCTTGATATCGGTCTGATAACACCGTTGGGCTGCGAATTATACATTTTTCAGCTATACAACCACGTGAATTTTCCACCCGATATCTAATCACATCAACCACATCATCTGATTTCTACGTTTAATTTTACATTTGAAGGTAAAACCACATGGCGTCGTCGACCGCCACTTACGATGAAACACAAATAATAGGTGTATGATGATTCGGAGAAATAAAAAATCACATCGCCGAAAGCGACCGCAGTGATACCGCGGCCGCGCCATGAATAATGCATGCGCGGGCGGCGCCCCGGCCGCGCGCCGCCGTATTCAATACACTGAAATAAAGGAAGGCATGCCTGAAATATAGCTGTGTTTCAATATTTAAGCGTTCGGGCGGCTGACGGTCCCGTGGACCCTCCAGGAATTTGTAGAACACGTCGGAGCTTTCGTATCACCATCATCAGCGCCGGGACTGCGGTGTCGCGGGTCGGCGCGCCACTAGCTCGAGCGACTTTTGACGTGACGATGCCTTTCGATCTTCTAACCCGTTTCAGTGGATACTGTGTTTCAGCGTTTCATTAAATTGTATTTGCCGTTTATGTGTACAGTTTCTCTACATATATCTCTTTATTTAGTAAATTTGGAATAGACACAGTTATTCTGCGTCGGTCTTTAGGCATGTCTTTGAAATAACTATATCTTTTTAACTTGCCGCTTTGCAAATTTGAAATATTTTCGTAATCGAAGTAACTGTTCAGTCCAATTTTCGAAAATCAAGTTTTTATTAAATCTTGTCGTTTCAAAGTCCTACAAATGTGTTTTTATGATTTTCAGAGTGATATCTGTATAACTGTATGCGTGTGTGTGCATGGGGGGGGGGGTATGGGCGCGCGTCTATGTGTGGGTATGTGGAGTGTGTGTATGTAAATCTCTCATAATTTTTGAACGAATTAACCGATTTTAGCGTAGCTTGTGTCAATTGAAATTAATAAATTCATCTTATGCACTGTGAAACATTGAACTGATTACGCCCGGTACATTTTGAAAAATCTCAAAAGAAAGTTTTCAGAGAAATGTTTATCTGAAGAACCTCTTATATTACCATCCGATCGATGTCAAAATCAAATCAGCTCTTTTTCCCAAATAGTTGCATCGATAACCATACATTACATAAAAATCGGTTTATTCGTTTAAGAGATATAGTTGGACAAATATTTTTCAGAATATTTTTAAAACTGTTCTACCGATAATTTTTAAAGTCTATCCAGCTATATTCCTTAAAAGTCAACATCGATTGTTGCAAAATGAATCGAAATCAGTTGATTCGTTCAAAAGGTTATTGTTAACAAAAATTTCGAAAAATGGTTGTTTTTTAATATACATACAATACATTTGTTGAATTCGAAGATTTCTGAACCTATCAGAACTATAAATTTGAGCTCTAAGACCTTGCAGAAGTACTAAATCAATTTTCTAATCGTGTTAAGCGCCATTAATATACTGCTACTTCATTATTAAACACTTTGAGCTCGAAAGTAGTCAGAAGTTTCAGGGATAGCCTGCCGGGTCAACCCTCTTTCAATTTTTTTATCTTGAAAAGCTCAAAAAAATCGTAGATAATATATATAATTCAACTAGATCAAAGACACATCAATTAATATCGTAGCAGGCAATTTTTGGAATAGCTTGAGGTGTCAACTGTTTTACAGATTTTTATTATTACTGTTATAAATGGCCCCTATTCTCCCGAAGAGTAAGCAGAGACTACAGATTTCCACGCGTTAGAGATAGTAGCGTGACCATCTCAAAGGAATACAACGAATTATATATATTGGAGCAGATTCATTTGCTCAACCTAACGTTCTCAGTATTTTCCGAATACCAGAATCGATCATACCGTTCTTAAGTTACAAAGGATCCTACAGATAGACTACGAAACTTTAAAAATGATAGAATTGAAGTCAATAACATTCAATAACACATAAAAGGAATGTTTATCACAAAATTTCACAAAAAGTTGTATTTATACACAGATCCTATATATATTTATATAATAGTACTAGCTGGCCCGGCAGACGTTGTGCCCTTTCTTGTGGGTGATTTGGCCCTCTAGTTTAGCTCTAGATTCTTTTCTCCGTCCCGTTTTCAATTCCGATTCCGTCACCAGTCACAGTTCCAATTTGGATGAAGCCGTGGGCAAATAATCCCTCCATATTTTGTAAAATAGAAATAATTCATTCGTCCCACGTTCAGTTTTTACTCCGGTCTCGTCGGCCCCGGTCTTGGCCATCAATTCTGTTCCCCGTCCCGTTTTCAGTCCGATACCGCTACCGGTCCAAGTCTAAATAATATTGTTATTTTAAAGTATAGTAATATATTTAATTTTAATATGGTGCGACTTGGCGATCAATATTTCTATAAGTTTTATACCGATTGAATAGCGAACTCCCGTCATTCAACTGGCATAAATAAAATGAAAATCAAAATTCATGTTTGTATGTATTTTTAGATAAGAAATCTGGAAAAAAATATGACAAATAATTTCAATGAAAAAATAAAAACAAAAATTTTGATCTCCACAACTACTCCACCTACCAGAATAAAAATTATCCTATCTCTCAAGCTGGACCAAATTACACATAAAAGCCAACTTTCATCAAAATCGGTTGACTTAGTGAAGAGTTCACTGGGAACATACATTATGACACTGGATTTTTATAAATTAAGATACATCAGTGACAAAAATAAAAATATTGTCATCAATAACTTCAACTATTTAGATTTTTAAATTTTCATCTTATTAGCATTAGCGGCTTTCAATGTTCCATAAGCATTTTATCCCTTAGAATTTCACCCCTTTTGAGCTGCTTTTCCAAAACCGATGCTAGCTATAATTGTTCATTTGTAATAAGTAGCTAAAATATAAATTTTGACGTCAATAGCTTCAACAACTTCGTTTCCGTATAAAAGTTTCAAACGTTGTTTCACTCTATTTAGGTGTATTTTAACAAAACTACATATGTCATTGTTTTTATTAGTAATGATTACTTAAAATATTAATTTTGAAATGAATAGTTAAACGGTTCAGATTTTTCATTCTAAATTTAAATCTGCATTTTATCCATTTTTATTATACATTTTACCCTGATTTTAATTTAAATAAGACAATACATGTGATTATTATTATTTTATTTCTTTAAGTAACTAAAATATTGAATTTGATATTTGTAGCTTCGACGGTTTCGATTTTCTGTACAACAGAATTTTATCCTTTTCACCCCTTAGGGGCTTCTAAAAATCTTTCTCCGTGCTTAGCTACATTGTGTTGATATATTAGTCAGTAAGTAAATTCCTTTAAACGTACATATAAACACACGCACTCGCACGTATGACAATCACAATTGTCTATATATACTGTATAAGTATATAGACAATTGTATATTTAACCAGTATAACGGATAGTGAAGTTCAGCGCCTCAAGCTTTTAAAATATTTGTATATTTTACTTTTTGTAAATATCTATTTGTACTTGTCCTCAGAACTTATCTATTTACTTCCGCTTATATTACGATAATGAATAACTAAGGAGGGTTTATTCTGAACCTAGAATATACATTTATATACGTAGATGAGAAAATCACTTAATTTTTTTTTAGTTCACGTTTTTATTTTAAAGTAAACGCTTGTTTCTAGTTTTATTTTTAATTTTCATTATTAAATGATAAAGGCGAGTTCGAAATGAACGCAGATCGAAATATTTCGACAACTATCATTGGTGCTGTTAATGACGATAATGATGTTTTGAAAAATAAATAAAGAATGAAAGATAGACGGAAAAAAATTAGGAAGGATTTCTTATAAGAGCTCGACACCGTCTATATGACTCTGCTTTAATATATTTTTGAGAGACTCGCTTGAACGAGACGCAAGCTATTACAACAGGAAACATTTATGTTAGTAATTTTTCTTATACATGTGTAATGTGTATAATTTGGCCCTTCGAAAGAGTCGAAATGAAAATCGTAATATTGTGTTAACACCGAATAGTATAACACATGGTGTGTGGCTGCCGTGGTTAGATCTCATATCGGATCCAAATCCTACTTGCGATTCATCTGAGCGAGCCGCACGGCCCGAGCGTCGTTATTCCAATATGTCTAACGCGGTAACAATGACGTCGTTACAATGACGTCAGACACAATGGCGGCCGATCTCGAAAGGCCGTATTAAAATTTCCGCTGCGAGTGCACACAGCCACACAATACCCTTTTGGTTGCACAATGCACCGCCGAAGATCCAGGCGGTCTAAACCTGTATTTCAGCTTTGCAACTTTTATGAAACAGGTTGAATAATAAATATAAAAATATGATAGAATAATAATAGTAATATTTGCGTGTGTATTTATATATAATAAAATATTTACATAATATAAGCAGATAAATAGAAATTTTACTAAACGATCAAGTAAAATAAAAGTTAAAAGTAAGATAGTAATTAGGTAGTTAAAGCTCAGGAAAAAATCAGACTTAAAAGCTAAATGAAAACACTTTTCAAACAAGTCTTTACCAGCCAAGTGTAAATAGGATTCGTACACTCCTAAAACTTAATTATGTACTACTAATCATATAATTAACCGACTTCAAAAAAAAGAGAAGTTTCTTGATTCGGCTGAATTTTTCTATATATGATACTTCAAAACTCCATCATTTATTAGGCGGTATTTAGAAAATTGGTTGTTGGAAATGATGGATGCCACAGTCTTTTTTAACGATTATGAGTTAGGAGATAATACGACGATTTGACGCCAGAAATCACTCTTCAATGGTCTTTAATAAAACCTAGTATGCACATAATCGAAAAATGCTAAAGTAAAGCAAAAGAACATGTAATATATAAATATGTATATTAAATTTAAAAAATTTTGAGTTAAAAAGGAGATTTTCTTCTAAAGAGAATAACTGTGTCTGATTTATCTTTAGCTGGAACCGACTGCAAAAACAACTAACTAGTTGTTTTTGAAATCTGTTTAAAAAATATTTGTATAGGTTTTTGAAGGCAGTTGTCATTTTTTTTTATATTTATCTATGCATCAAAAGTCTCAAAGATTTTTGTCTGTTTTCTATACCGACAGTGGTGAGAATAATTGGCCCTAGAAAATTAAAACTTAATTTTTTATTTTTAACATTTCTTTTTTATTTTCGGAATTTTCGGAAATCTTCAATTATCGTAGCAGGATAAGAAAAATATTCTAATATGAATCTACGGTCTACACCACAGTTCATGTTTGAACTGCAAATGTAATTTCGATAATTGCAATTTTTTTCTGTGATACAACAATAATGTGACGCTATTCAGATTCTTCTGCTTGCTTTATAAGACCTTACTTCTTGCTAAATTTCATGATTCTAGATCAAGGGCAAGTATTAATTAATTTGCGAATGTCAGTATATATTGAAAAAGGACCATAGTTTTTTGATTTAGTTTTTAGTTAGAATATAGAAGTTTGATTTTCTTACAGTTCCAGGGACCGTGGATCTATTTACATTTGTAATCCATTTTGACTTACTTCCACGCGTTCGTAAAAAAAAGGTCTTGACAGCAGACAGGATAAATAGACTTTATAAGGGTTATTTTCGAGATACGGAGCCTTAAAAATGAAATAAATGGCATTCCTTCTATGATTGGCTTAATCATAAAACTGACTTAGTTCATATACATATGCAGTCTAACAATTTTGTTATGACAAATTCAGAAAATATGCAATGTTTTCATCAATCCAATCGTGCGATAGGCTTTTTAAGGTATGTAACCCAAGCTTAATATGAATATGAATGAACTTCAAATTATTAGGGGTAGCTCAATGTCCTTGGTGAAAAGCGTTTATAAGTGCGTTGTGAATAAATAAAAAACATGAAACATGTTATTTTTTATATAAATTGATATTCATTAATCTTAAAATTAAAAGTTTTATTAATTAAATAAAAATAACATTAATTGCTTATTAATGTATTTTAGCTTCTTTTGTGTAATAAATAATAATTATATACTGAAGGGTCGTATATATGGGATAGCTCATAAGGCTGATTCTTAGATCTACAGAAAAAAACATGATAAAATACTTTTCGAGTTCCATAAAGTATTGACCCCAATTTTTTTGTGGCCCTAAAAATTGTGATTATGTATATAATTCTCACATATTATATCACGTTTTGCTCACATTTTGTAATACTACCAATTATTATTAGTGCAAATAGTTACGTTAATGGATATAATTATTATGATCGACTTTACGAATAAAATTGATTGTGATATTTGTATATTTAAATTTAGATGATCATACGGAGTAGCAATGGTTAGTACAATTTTATGATTCTCTAGCATCAGAGCAACACTATGACCGGTCTTACGCAGAAACGTGATGAGCCTTCGTCGATTTTTTCCATCGTAAATTGACACCAATCTACCCGGTGGTCTTTCTGCTCATCGATCAGGTTATACGGCACCCATTTCGTATGGAGAGATGATTTACGGAAAGAGGTGATCGTGAATGATGTTTTGCATCGCTGCTGATATATAATCAGCATTCCTTGATTCGAGAGAAGCGAGGAATCACATATGCAGAGCTTAAGCAAGAACTGGGTTTATTCTTGCTTAAGCTCTGCATATGTGATTCCTCGCTTTTCTCGAATCAATTCTTTGACTGCTTGAACATTTTCGTGAATGACGGGCTGGCGATCGCCTTGTCCTTACTTCATCTTCAAAGCTTCCTTGCTCATCCAAGCAGGCTCACCAAAAGTAGCATTTTTTTTTGTAAGCATATAAAGTCATAGCATGAAAATCACGTCGACTGAGTTTCATTATTGCAAGCAAATTCCGATCGGATTTCCACAAAAATAAGTATTTTAAAGAAAAAATATTTGAATTGAAATATATTTAATTTTTAAATTTATCCTTTATTTTATATTAACTTTATTTTCATTTTTATATTAATAATAACCATTTATTTTTGATGATGTATAATTTGCCAGTATTAAATTATTAAATAAAGGGTATCTTATTTCTTTTGGCATACTTCTCATATTTCTACACAATTGATTAGGTGATATGCGACATGATCCTTGTAGTTGTCTGTTTAGGTATAACAGTTGACTTACTTGTTTGATTAGTTAATATCTGTTGGTAGTGATTTGATTTTTGTTAATTATTTTAATCGTAATACGAATTAGATTACCATTGTATATGCGTATATTAAGTTTTGATCGAGTTGAATGAGTACATTCATAAATGTAATAACAGACTGCAATGTTAAATCAAAGCTAGGATAATGTGCGCATATCCTAGCCTTGGTCAGTGTTTCTTGAAAAATAAAGGGAAAGCGCAACATTGCATTTCATGCGCAAACGCAAGTAAAGCTGTGTGCGGCAAGGGCAGTCCGTTTTAAAAGATAGATGTGGTTAGCACGGGTCAGACTCCAAGGAAGTCGAAGTTTAGGCTCAAGCGACTTCGACCACGGGTGAGATAGTATAGCTAAGCGGCGTCAGCAATCTAGCGTAGATGGTCTCGAACCATGGCCGACAGGAAAGCAAAATATTATTAATGTTTGTTGTTATGTTATCTTTGGTGCGTGGAGATTTCCTAATAGACAGTCATCCTTCAGACTGGCAGTTCATTTCTTTTATCGAGCACTGGCTATCGGGAACTAAGCCTAATTTTTGAAATAAAGTATATACATTGAGGTATTAAATTTTCTCCTTTTGTATTTGATCTATATAAGTGAAGGTGGATGAATATACCGGAGGTAGATGAGCAGCTCTGGTATGTACCAAAATTGTTCCTCAAGGATTCTATGCGTCCCTTACGAGCATATGCTTGCAAAGAAATCAAACTAACCATCTGAATCGATTGTAAATCGATTACCGTTTCAAAGAGAAGTATCTGATACTTCAATGAAAATATTGCCAAATACGTAGAACTAAATATGAAAAATTTTCCACAATGCAATAATGTCAATATAATTATGTTTTAATTTTTAACCATGGAGTTTTACTGCTCACATTTAATTCTATTATTGTATATTATTTTAATTAAATTTGCAATGTATAAAATGTGTTATTTAGTCTTATTTTATATGGCTTATGCTGTAAATTATTTAAATTTTATTCGCTTGTAGAAATTCATATGATTGAATTTTCGTTACGTATATGTACATTTTAGGCCTTCAAGCGGAAGTAGGAAATTGTAGGAAATTTAATCACAGGCCCGATTGATTTTATTGAAATTAATATTTTATTGATATTACTTTGCCTCATTTGGGACTTGAGTTAATATTTGCTGATGCTTTGATGACTCTTTATTTGACTAGACTATAACGTAGACCGTATAATGCTGACTTTAACGTTCTTGCCTAGTGATAAAAACGACTACTCTGTAGTTACTTCGCTTGACAAGCCTTGAGTATACAATACTATTTTTTACAGACGTTTCCTGGGTAACCACCCTTAGAAAACTCAGAGAATAAAATTATTTTCTTTATAATTGGTGTTAAACATATGCATATTATTCAAATTGTTCTTACTCTCCTATCATACGGGTCGGAAAGGGTTCAGTGTGCCGTAAATATGAATCATTCGGCGGGGCAAAAATTTGCCACCGGACCTCCAAAACTCAACAGAGAATTAGACTGTAATCGCTCTAATAACAGTCTCGCTGCGGCGGACTGGTGAAACTAACATTTGCACAAAAGTATTTTCACTCAACAACACCGAACGAGTGGGAAAACGTACCCTCGCGCCAAGGGAGGGTATAGAGCTCTCGGATCTATTTCGTGGTACGTGGGCAGCACGTTATACAAATATCCGCCCGTGGAACCCTTTCGACAACCTCATAGCCTAACGGTTCAAGCCGTGAGCAATGAGAGAACAAACCGTTGTCCCCGATTCAAAGCCAGACCGTTCCGCTAATGCGAATGCATTAATTCACTACACAAATTTATCGATTTTATTAGCTAGACGATCACACATGCCAAAGCACATCGGCTATCAACTAATAGCCGATCTATATGCATGTAGGGCATATAGGATTCCCTTTTGCTGTTCCAAATCAGTTGATAACAATCGATAGATGAAAGATATAATGCAACACGGGACTTTATTTTCAGTAAGTGTATTTACAACAATGAATATAATTTAATGGTTGCAATTAATTAGATTACCTAACAATAAATTCCGTCATATTTCCTTTAGGGATACTTAGAGAGACTTGTACATAATTTTCTTGTTAGAATTTGTATGTTAATAATGCGGATGTTGGGCGGGTCCCTGTA
The DNA here is from genome assembly GCA_005406025.1 of Eumeta japonica. NCBI lineage: Eukaryota > Metazoa > Arthropoda > Insecta > Lepidoptera > Psychidae > Eumeta > Eumeta japonica. Next base: position 42,542 of record BGZK01001462.1, read on the forward strand.
AGAACACTTATAATGGGAAAATATCCACGAAATATAGCTGCAAGTTTACCGAGCTAAGGTAATAAAAGTCTGGAGCTATGAAGCTTATATAAAAGATTGCAGTCAGATCTTTATCTGCCACAAGATTACATCTTGTATTTTCCTTTAGAAGAACCTTTTTCGTACCTATGAAAATTTATATATAAAAATATTTTGTGAAAGCACCGAAATCCTGTACCTAGGCGTACAAAGTACACGGGACCTTATAATGTAGCAATTCGCGTTAGGCCTGCTGACTGACAAGGCCGAATAGATTGGATGAAAATACAATATTACTTCTACGAAAATGTTTGCTTATTCTGTGACTACTTATATTTTATTCAACTTCTAGGATTTTGTAGTCAAGTAAGGAAACGTAGTTCCATTTTAGTAATGTTTGCGTTAAGAAAAGTAATCGGTACAAGTGATTCTAAAGAAATAGGATGTTCTATATCATTACGATCTTCAGTACTTGTAAAAGTTTTGATATAAAATACTCAAAAAAAGTACAATTTTTTATTATTCAGAAGATTCGATTACAATAAATTCAACATATTTGGTAAATTTATTAGGTTCATTATTATAACTTAATTTTACTGATTGTACCTTTAGATGTAATAGGTTACTACCTTTATAATGTATACTATTACTTTGATATTTCACACAAACTTATTCATATACACACACGTATGTAACCATGAAGACAATTCAGGTTAAACGAACGCAAATATAAAAAAAAACCCTGGTTGGCTGTATACTTGACACAGCTGTAAATTTTACTTGGATACGTCTATGCATAAGAGGATATTTGTGTAATTGGAAGAAGAATACCATTAACGATATCTCGATATTGGTAAAGGAATTCTGAAATTAAAGCTTTGTTTTTTAAATAATGAGATTTTTCTATAAATACCCAAATTTTTGAAACACTTAAATCTTCGTTGTGGGAAACCAAAGAATGACATCCTATGCATTAGTCTAAATCACGGTCCGTACTCCAATTGTAAGTGTAAGTTTGTAATTACAAAAAAAAATCATGTGATATAACTACAAATTAACGACTTTCTGATTTTTCCCTTTAATTATGCTGTGAGACCTTTCTTCTTATCAAATTTCATGATTCTAGGTAAATGGGAAGTAGCCTACAGGTTTTCATTTCCCTGTGAGTATCAAAATATGCAGCACAAACGTCCGTATGTTTTGATTTTGTTGACTTGTAATTTTTTCATAGCTCTACATACACAATACATAATTAGTGAGTCTCCTATTATATTGGACATTGAAATGAAACGAAGTGAACTGTAGTCTACTAAATGAAAAACTATTTTCTGCATTTGTGGTCATAACAGTAATTTCGCACTTAAGAGAGCATTGTCTATTTTCTTATAAGCACTTTAAATTATTCTCATAATACTTGTTGTCAACTAAATAGGCGTTGGATGGTTAACATCTTTAAACTCTGTCATTGCGTTTCTTACTGAATTCTAGAGCAAATTATTTTTTATTATTATGGAGTTCTACTACTTATGTTACAAAACCATAACATAAATTACAGAAAATTTTCTAATGATTACAACGGCTGCTCTCAGAGTAATAGAGGTGGTTTTATCGAACATTACTCTCGCCTATCAAAACGGCAACCCGAGTGATCATACCAACAAAACTTACATTCGCAAAATACAGATCGGGCACGACCTTGTGAGTGCGTAGGCACAAACATTATGTATATCGGTGTAAGTGTTAGTTGCAAAGCGGCCCGGAGCCAAGGAAATGGTATGGTAAACTCCGCCCTCGGCGAATGCCTAAACAAGCGAGCTTTTGCACTTAAAGCTACGTAAAAGCTTAACGATAAACATTTGTTGGATAGTATAGAATTTAATTAGTGCGTAGCAGGTAAATATTACTCATTAATGAGATAGAAAAAGTTAAAGTTTATTTTTATTACGTGTTGTTAAACAGAGGTTTGGTACCATAAATTGATCTGATAATCCTTTATTTTTATTTAATTACTTAAGTTTCTATATAGAATGCACATCTATGTATACTTCTATTTTTATGTTAGAAGAAATAGGGCATACACCAACTGGATTTGACAATCGTAGAGGTGTTGGACAGAGATGTGTATCTTCACCGTGACTATTCAACTTATGCATAGCTGTCCGTATGATTTCAAAGAGTATGAGTGAGGACTACGAATCAATGAGTTGTCTATCCAATTTTTCCTGCACGCCTACGATCAAGTAATTCTTGCACCGTTGGGGTGTGATTTGTAAGCAATGGTCACTAAATTGAATGAAAGAAAATAGATATGAATTGTTAAAGTTATGGAGCCATGCTGTGATCAATTTATGTGCAGCACGAAAATACGTCGGATCGATCTGTGAGATATTGCACTGTCACAGAATACATATGTGAAATAACAACTCCTGCTGTTGAGTTTCGTCCGGTGAGTGACAGTTCTAGAGGTCCAGTCCCCGTATCTATCATCCCACTCTCTTTTCCATCACACCACTCTCCTTCTATCAGATATTCCATTCCTACCAAAGAGGTCAGCAACCCACTGTTGGCGCTTAGGAGGTTGCGAGAGTCTTTGGGTGACGATGATTGACTAAAGTTACCGAAACCTTTTACACATCAAAGGTTCTCACCTTCTGTATTTGAGTCGTTATGAGATTGAATGAGTTTGTATACTTGAGTAATCTGTTAACAAATGACGATAACTATGATAGAAACATTGAAAGGAGATTAAATGCGAGAAATAAAGCGAATGGGGCCTTGCATTAGCTATTAACGATAACAGTGTCTCACGACAAGTAGTTTGGTTATCCATGATGGGGTTACAATCTTTACGTTTAGGTACGGTAGTGAAAATTCAGTAGGACAAAAGAAAAACACAAGTAGAGTGAAGATGCGATCTCTATGTTTTGCTTTGTACAATACTCGTGTGGAGTGTTTTTCAAAGCTATAGAAACAGTGATGGCAGAGAGCAGTGTGGTTTGAAAGAAGATGTAGTGACTAGAGTAGAAAAAGGATTGTTGCGGTAGTTTGCCTGTCAGAAAAAGATGTATGAAAATAGACCGATAAAACAATTTGATGGAAATCGGCCTATGTAAACCAAATTGGTAGTATATAAAAAAGGTCCAATTTATGAACGTTCGAAACCGACAAACTTGCATTTAAAGATTGATGGAGGTCAATTACGCAAGAGAGGTTTTTAAAGATCGTTCCATTGACTAATCTACGGCCACTGCCTACTCTTCTGGGAATCATACCTGAATTATTATTTAAAAATTTAAATTAAATTAAAGTCTCTATATTCAAACCGAATATGTATTAGAATAATAATTTTGAAGGAAGTAGATCGGAGAAAACCGCATCAAAAAGCAGCACAACCGGACTGGTTGCTTTTATTATTAGTTAACTGCTGATGGTTTTTAAGCGAATTCGCATCGAATGTCTCACAGCGGCTGCTGGTTTAAATACAATCCGTAAAAAAATATTGCACTCCGGGAATGCCGGCAGAAGTGTAAACTTGAATATTAACGTTGTGTATTTTTGAATATTTTGGAATGCTTAGGGAATAATTTCGCACGAATTGCTTTATTTATCAGTATAAAAGTATTGTCATTTATGTGGTAACATACAATATTCATTTATTGCGCTATCGTACTCAAACATGACAATTTATATTACATTAAAAATTTTACACTTCAGAACTATTTAATTATTTTACATTAAGAAGTTTATCTCTCAGAAAAGTCTACTTTCATACATAATTTCAACGACTCTTTCACCGTCATTATTACTAGCATCATCATCGACAATCTACAAACACATACGCACACTCGTGCAAGTACCCTGCGGCGCTTAAACGAAACAGCAAGAACAGGCATGCATTATGGCCGCGCGGTAGAAAGCGAGGGGGATATTACTTCCTCTTCTACACCACGCCGGCGGTCTTCTCGCCCTCTGTTTTACGAATTTTCGATCAGGCCACGTGTCCTGACGCGAGTTTAACATTTTTTTACCCATCCCAAAAAGTGTACAACACCGCTAAAGAAGTTTTCATTTCAAAAACTTAGGTCGGAGCCTACGGGGCGCTTCGCCTTAACGCCGAGGATAAGTTTAAAACACAGAAGTCGGCGCTCGTTACAAAACCGCGAGTGTCAATTTCGTTTGTGATGAATGAGCTCTCGGATTTATTCGTATCCATGCGAATTCACAACGAAAATAATGTAACGTGGGTTAATTAACTCCGGCAAGTCGATGTTCGTAGGCGTATCGCGTTTTGCGAGGCCAAACAGCCCAGAGCCTGGGGATTGTTCGCTATATGAGGCCCTATAGCGTTGTCGCTCTCGATTTCGATCCTGAGGCAAAATTAATGTTAGCTCTCGTCTGAACTCACGTTTTCGTCTCTGATTACGATTAAACGATCGTGTCTCGTTCGTCTGTTGTGTTTCTAGGCATATTGTTCATCCTCGTGAGAAAGGGGTGCGTTATAGATAAAACGGGACCATCTAAATAATAGGCGTGTTCAATTATTACTTCTTTTTTTTTCAATTGTAAATAATTGTAAAATTACGAGTGGTACTCTCTTAGAAATTAAATTTTCCTTAAAGGGTTTTTAATTTCGCCCTTAATGGCTATTAAAATTGTTTTAATTATGTGCACGATATGCATGTCAAAGTGATTATTTTTCAAAATTCTAACCATATTTTGTCGATTTGTGATATTATGTTTATTAATGAAGGAAATATTAAAATTCTGAGTATATGAAAATAAATGTTAGGCTTATAAGTATAATATTACTCTATCAATTTATGCTCAAAGTTTTTGTTATATTCCGATATTTTTGTTATATTTTGTTATATACATTACGAGAGAGGCTCAACGAGTGGTTACAACCGTATTTGTAGGGAATGCTGTACATTATTAATATAAAGACGGCGATGGATTGAAATTTTGTACAATTATTATGCAAGTCATTTTTCCTATAATTAATATGTGGGGCGCACCAAAGATTTCTGGAATGAATAAGAAAAAAATACCATGCATGGTCAAAAACAAATTTATTGTTTTTCAAAATATTCACTGTTAGCATAAATGCATATTTTCATAAGAGTAAATCAATTTTGATATATTTATAGCAATTCTTCCTGGTGACCTAAGAAACATGTTGAACAAAAAAGTCACAAGGTGCCAAGTTGAAATTGTGTGCAGGATTGCTCATGAGTTATACAATTTTTGTACTTCAAAAATTTATTTGTCTGTTTGGCCTTGTGAGAACTGGCATTGTCATGATGCAAGATAATACAACGCTTACGGTTATTTTTACGGAGTTAGTCAATAACTTCCAGTAAACAAAAGGACGTGTACCAATCACTATTCACGGTACAACAATTTTCCAAAGAAACAGTAGTGACGTGTCCAGTTTTATTAAAAGATAAGCAATCATCCGCTTAGAAGTACTTCGCTCGCGCGCCACTTTGGTTGGTTTCGGCTCATTTTGATGTCTATCAAAATGAGCCGAAACCAACTGTATGAGTCTTCATACAATCGATTGCCGGTTTGTATTGGGGTCGTAGCAATTAATCCATATATTAACTGTTATTATATGCCACACCAATCCTTGAATCTAGTAAGCATGGCATTGTACCAAGTGACATAGTCCGTTTTTTGAGCCTTATTCAAATTATGTGGGATCCACCGTGAGCACAGCGTTTTCATATCCAAATGTTTGTGGATGTCCGAATCTCATGGTACGTCACATGACCATCTGTTTTGATTATACGGCGCAAAACATCGATGTTTTTGTTCACAGAGGTGAACGGCTGGCCATCACGAAATTCGTCACCGAGATTGACACGACCGCGCTTGAATTCTGCAAACCAGTTATAAATAGTCGTCTTGTATGGTGCTTATTACCTAAAGTAGTTCGAAACCGAGTAAAGCTCTGCTGAGCTGTCAAACTACACTTAAAATCGTAGAAAATCATACTACAAATTTTTTCACGACTTAAATCAACAGTTATGAAGACACGCAATTTTTAAAATGACGCCATAATGTAAAAGCAATTGACAATTAGATGAAACAGCCAAATAGTGCAATTTTAAATTGTGGTAATTACCTTTTAAATATTGTTAATCTAAGTGGTCAGTTCCAAAAATCGGTGGTACGTCCTACGTATTGAGCACAACACATTTGGTCAAGTAAAGACATTGGAATAGTTTGAAACGTAATTTAAAAAATATATGGATTTTAATGTTTCATGAATAGTTTATGCAAAACTTGGCGGCCTTAGGCTGATGAATACAAAATTTATAACATTTTTCATTGTGTCGATTTATTTACTGTGATTAGTTCAAGGATTTGAGAAAATTTACGTTTATTGGCTATGTGCACGACATAGAGCCGTTCAGCGTCTGCAACTTTTCGGGATTTATCCAATATTCATGTTCATGAAAAAAAAACATTGATTATAAGGTGGTTTATTATTAATAATAAATAATTTTGTTTTTTGATTACAACTATAAGTAAACAGCAACAATATCTTGTTGTTTCGTTTTATTTTTCATAAAGGAAATAATTATACATTGCTGCTGTTTGCATTATACCCACGACAGTTTAATTGATTGCACTTTGATCTAAAGACATTTTCATTTCGTAAATCAATAATAGTTGTCTGCTTACGTCTCTAGTAATTAAATAATCATAAGTAAGACGCATTTCATAGTCATTCGGGTTTTATTTCTTCCATCAAACATCAATTTGTAAGATTTCTTCTCGAATAATAATGAGAACAGTGTCTGCTGTAGTCCTCTTTGTGGAATCGGAATAACAAATAATACAATGATCTCTATTGTTGCTGAATAAATTTCAATAAATATCAATTATGGATGTACACGATACGTTAAATTGACCTAAATTATTAAGCCTTAAATGGAACTATAGAATTAAGCATTGTGGCTCGCAAAAATATGTAAGATAATTTACCCAAAAAACTAATTTATTTATGGCAGAGGCTAGTTTTGTAAAATTCATCAAAATATCTTTAAAGCTGTGGTTCCATGAAGACTGAACCGTCCTTATGCAACCATTGTTCAATAACACTTACATCTTTTTAAAGATATCTCTGATAATTATACAAATTATATTCATGGATTACTTTAATAATAAATATTGTGCCTCATTCCAATGATACTGATAATTTTATTGAAGTTTCACACATAATTTATCCAAAACGTTCCTCATTTGCCGATAATTTTCCCATTCCTCTCACAGGGTGCGCTGCAGTCGACTGCATTTCCCTCACCATATACTTCGCTCATCGCGAGTACCGCCGTTATTTCATATGTTACAGACCCGCAACAGTTACCCAACTATACACCACACAATCGATAGACAAGAAAAAAATTTTGTTTTTTTTAATTGACGTGTAGGGGAGGTACCCTAATATTTTTTGAAACAAATTTCCTTATCGCACTTTACACTCAGGCGCTCGGCGGATTGGAGCTACACGAAAAAAAGTGTAACCGCAATGAAGAATGCTGACCGCTGTACATTGTATGCTAGGCTTAGTTAAAATTCTCGATCTAATTCTCTTTTACATATATGAAAGTGACATCTGTTATCGATATAATAATTACATGGTTGTGCAGCTTGACGAACTTAACAGAGTTTTTACTAAAAAAAAGTAAATATGGCGCCGTTTAGTGATTTATTTCGTGTTTTTTTTTTTATATAACTTACAATACACTATTTTATATTTATTATATTCAATTTTATGTATATGAATATTTTTATTGAGATATTATTTTGTATTTCTCGTCTAATTACTCTCAAAAGTTATTAATTTATTTCACTGTTCCTATTATTTAAAATAAGATTATATAAATAAAGTGAAGAGAACTTCGTTCTAACCGGGTATCACCCGACAGCTCTATTTTTTAATTGTATTTTACACTTTGTTTGCGTGACTAATATGAATATCATACAAAATTACAGCATTCTACTACGAGTCTCTGAGCTAAACCGAGAACCGACACACAAACAGACAGATGGGCCGACTGACATGACGAAATTATAGTTGTTCCTCGTTTATTACGGAACTCTGACTATATGACTTTGTCCCTGCCGGTCTTACTCTACATTGATTCTTCTCTCTCTCACCAAAAGACGATCAACACTGTTCACGATATCAATTTAAGTCAATGACGGAATAATAAATAAATAACACTGTTTTTCTTCTATAAAATACCGATAGTAATTTTTAAAGCTTCCGTAGCTTGAACGCCGGGCTGTTACAAAATGACGTCAGCGGGAGGTCGAAATTCGGAGCGCACAGGCGTGAAACGCAGCAAATTCCACGGCAACTCGCGAGATCTTCATTCATAAAGGAGGCGAAGTTACTCCGGCGGGCGCGGGCGCGTAATAAGCGATCAAACCTTGAGCGGATACCGCTAGCGGTCGGCCGCACGCGCCGTTTAACTATCGACCGAGCTACTCGTAGACAAGTAAAATATCTCAGCTAATTATAAGAATGTTTAATTTTAGATGATCTAATTATTGTTGTAGATGCCGTATCAAAAAAAAAAAAACTAATCTAGATTAGGGCCGTCGCATCAAATATTTTGGTGAACCTACATTTAAGAAAAACTATGTTTTTGGAAATGGACCTAATGTAGTCACGATGGCTCCACGAAAAACATGACTTCATCATGCCGACTAAGCGTTAAAATATACCATGGCTTGAACCAGGTCAAAATCGGCAGTGATTGTGGTTAATGGCAGATTAAATTAAATTGCGTTGCTAGAAACTTTAGCTGCTTCTTTGATCTGAAAATAGATCTCTTCGGAATTGTTAAGAACTTAATCCAAGAATTTCCTTAATTTCCAAAGAGCACATGAATATTTCCCCATGTACTTTCGAATAGGAAAAAAAACAATACCGATGTCGATCTATCCACTTTCACCCGCGTTAGGTGTACATCAACAGACAAATGGTAACAAGGTCTTCAAAATTCATAACTTCTCGATTTTACGTCAGAGCTTAAAAAGCAGACCGATATAAATAATTTATCCGCGTTGTGGTCGAAATCGGGCATGTTGCTACTTAAAAATATTACAGCATCATTTTTTATTAAAATCTGATACGGCCTGTGACAAAACAATAAATTAAGGTGCGATTCCATAAACAAAGTCAACGTTAAAACGCATCCGCGCGCGCCCGCCGGAGGCTGCGCCCGCCCGGCATATTTCGGTTACGCCCGCGGGCCATTTGTCACCGGCGACGTTTCACCATTAACGTTGCACGCAAAATTGTGAAATATTGTGAAATTTAATCCTTGGGGTCGACTCCGTGCTTTTTGAATACACCTTTAGTGCGAATAGCGCGCACGAGGCTACGATAATGTATCGGGGAATACGTTTTTGTATGGAAATGAAAGGATACGAGGATGAAAGAACAGTATACAAAAAAAAAAATGCACGAAAATAGTCACAAATGAAACGGTGAGCCATTATACCTTAAAATTGTAAAATAACGAGATTTAAAAGTAATCAACAAGTTAATACGTTTAGAATGTATAACATTTTTTTCCTTTAAGTTAAAGGCTTTAGGAGTCCATTTGAGAAAAACGATTCGTACTTTTAAGCATTGATTGCAGATTACTTTCTATTGATAAGTATAAATTGCAATATATATCTAAATAGATAAAAAAATACTTCATGATTATAAATTTCCCAAAATAAACATGAAGTAGAATCTCTTTATAAATCACTACGTCCTTCCACAGACTTGTCTCAGATTGAAGCGTCTTTCAGGCTTGTTTGCGAGTCGGAGGATCTTAACGCTCGTTGCCGATGATGCGGTGATAACTCATTACATCATAAAGTCTACGGCTTATCATATTCTTCGAGACCCTGACCGAGTAGATTACATTAGATTTTAATAAAAAGCCATTGGTCGATTCGCCCGGGCGTCACACCGACCATCTTCTCACTCGAGAACGACAAGACGATAACTCGGCGATCGCCGCTTTTCAGCATCAAATCGTTTCACAAAAATACTCAGTGATCGTTAAATCAGGAAATTTCGGCTTCGAGTACGAATGACGTCCACGGTAAGCTCAGTCAATTGACATCATTTTATATTCAAATACTGTCAAAGTGAACTTTCCAAATAATATAGACACGACATGCTAGTACCAAACTACTACATGCGATACATCGAATACGCGCCGGACAAGAAGTAGGCACTTTATAGAATTTCAAGGAAGGCAAACTATTTGCTCAATTTTTGTGATAGCTGAAGGAATGATATTATTTGTCTGAAGCTTTTGATAAAGTCATTTATATTTGTCAATGAACAAAATGCTTTTTAAGCATTAAACTACTTTTCAAGATTCATGAAGAATAAAGCATTATTTTCGTATTGGTATATAATAATTTATGTATTTTCTGTAATAGTAAACTGTAAAATAAATGGTGATGCTAATAAATTTGATGTTTTTAATTGGATCACATACGTTTTACATAGTAGAGCGAGCTAACAAGTATGTAGGTCGTTCTACAATGAGTGACGTTATAAAATTATGTCAATATTTATTAAACGTATTTCTATTATTTTGAAATCGAGTAACTGAAATTAATCGTCATTCTCTAGATTATGTATTATTTTACATCTTTTTTTTTAACACATTTTTGTCCAAGGCTTACTTCGCCATAATTTTTTATTAAGATCGACGAATTTGGATTATAAGCTCTCACGCTGTCCGGTACGAGTGAGTTCTGCTCATCTTTGTCGTCAGAAATACGGCGACAACGTCCAGAGCCGAAGGATTAACGTATTCTATATTCGACTTGACAAAAATCCATCGGCCGGCTCACCAATATCGGACTTCGCTACCGGTGCTATCCAGTATCAAGGCGACGCCCTCGATCTACGTGTCGTATTATCATAGAGATATTACATAAATGATATGATCATATTCTTTGTTATGAGATGAAATCGGATTAACGTCGTAAGTTAAACCGAGGCAATAGGAAAGTTGAACAATTTCCTTACAAATGCTGTTCCCTAAGAAAATTCGTGGTCCCGGAGCTCTCGAGGGGACGAGTCCACTCCGGGCATAATAAATATTCAACAATACAAGTTCTCGTCGGGGAGATGTTACGGCGGCGCGGGCGAATTCTGACATTCCTTTTATGTTAAACAATGGTCAAGTGATATTTTTATGAAATATCTTTGAGACTTATTTCTCCTCCACTGCAGATACGATTTACATACGGGTCGCGTGTTTAATCAAATAACGTGTGCTTTGAATGCTTGTTCGTATATTTTGTCATATCAACTCAAATATTGCAAGTTGTTTAATATGAACACTTAAATTGAAATTATATATGTAGTACTATGTAAAACTTTAGATTTTGTCTGTAAATACATTTCTTTTTTTAATTTCGTGATAAGTAATGACTCTATGTTTCACTGACTCCAGTTCTACTATTTTTAAAATTTTTGCTTGTCTGTTTCTATGTCTTTCTGTAACTTGGGATCGGTTTGACCGGTCTTGATAAAATGTTATATACAGTACACGCGACTGGGCAAATGATAGGCGGTATATGCTGTCGATACATCGTAAGGTAAAAATATAGAAAAATAATGAGTTTTAGTATTTTTTTAATTTTTTGGTAGCCATATTTGTTACTATATGTTTGTGTGTGTGTGCGCACCTCCACACCTCTACAGGTATATATATAGATCTTAATATAATGAGAATGGGATGTAGCTTAGAGTAAATATATAGTTTGGAATAATTTTATATTGCATTAATATCTAAAATTAATAATAAATTAAATAGTAAAAAAAATACCCTGGAAGAGGTAATACACTGATTTCTAACGCTCCACTGTAAATAAATATATCGTAGGTTTCTAACAACCCGTTGCAGATACATATCCTCCAAAAATGTTTTACTTTTGGATTGAAGGGTCTCCGATAGACATGGAGTTAACGTGGAGGGGTTGAAATATAAGTTTCTCAACCTGAAAACTTCATAATGTCAAATGCGTCATTTTTATACTCGCATTACTGAGGTGGCTAAATTCTTGCAAGTAAAGATGAAAAGGCGTTCGTGGCAAATTGACTAAATGAGTTGCGGGCTTGCGGCGGACTGACGAACAAAGTAATCTGATTTTACGAACCGGATTGCTTTTATGTGGGCTTTTTTATCAGTGAGGACCAATCTGCATACATTGATGTAAGAAGTGCGCTTTGCTTTAAGACTTTTCGCAAGAATTTGAAATAAATTCCTAGAAGCGAAGAATTAATTCAATTCGCTATTGGTCGGTTGATGTACGTCTTGATTGATGTACGACCTTTTTAGAATAGGAAAAGTTTAAAATCAATTCCGAAATAAATCTCTGTTAGATAAAAATTACTTACGTTTTTACAAGAAACAATTGGTTCATACACATAGTTTAAAAAAAAATCAGAAGGTGCGTTCGATCGAATAGTATGCCGCCCAACATGTCCATTTTTAAAACGTAAGACTCCCCCATTCTTGTGGTTTTATTTGGTTGGAAACGGTTTACTTATCAGTTTTGACAATAGGATGGCAATCTTAGTATAAGAACATCACAAAAATAACTTATTACATTTTCCTTAAGTTAAACTACATTTGTCTTTTTTAATTCATAAAATAATTTTTACGTATAACGATTGGACAACCTGTTAGTTGACGATGAGAACTTATATGTTTAAATATTTAATTGTAATTATTTGCTATAACTTGTTTCAATTATTGATAGGTTACATAAACTTTTTAGCATTTGTTATTGTCTGATTAGTATTTAAATAGAGTAAAAAATAAAACGTTTAAAGGCTTTGGCCATTTGGAAATGATAAGAGAAAATAGACCGACGAAAGAAATTGACTGAAGGACCGAAAAGGGGAGCCATATGAAATTTTTGTTGTAACGGGTTATAATTGCCCCGCTGCAAACGCATGCTCTGTCGTAGTAATGCTACGGCGGTAACAGCTCAGGTCAACGGCCTACCGCGCACTCCGGGGCTCGGAGCGAGTGGTGCAGTACGCGGGGCACACTGTAAGTTGCTCCACTGTATCTGGAGCTAGCCACTTAGATAAACAACACTTCAAAATTAATTACTGTATTTGAATATGGAACTTTTTGTCTGTAAAATTTGTTTCAACTGACTGTCATTTGTTTTCAAATTGGGGCGTTATTTTAAAAATTGAGTATTTTCATCTATATGGAAAGTCGTGAAAATTTTTGTAGTATGATTTTCCACGATTTTAAGTGTTATTTGACAGCTCAGCAGAGCCTCGCTCGGCTTCGAACTGCTTTTGACGATGAAGCACCATGCAAGACGACTATTTATAAATGGTTTGCAGAATTCAAGCGCGATCTTGTTAATCTCAGTAACGAATTTCGTGACGGTCGTCCGTCCACCGGTGTGAACAATATAAACATCGATGCTGTACGATGCATATTCGAAACAGACAGGCATGTGACCCATTACGAGATTTGAGCATCCTTAAGCATAGACATGAGTTATACAATCAATCCTATATAAGAATTTGGGTATGAAAAAGCTGTGTTCGCGGTGGATCCCACACAATTTGATTGGGGTTCAAAAAACGGACCGCATCACTTGGTGCAATGCCATACTTATCACATTCAAGGAAGGAGCGTTAAATTTGGTGAGGCATATAGTAACAGGTGACGAAACATTCATTTATTGCTACGACATCAAAACAAAGCAGCAATCGACCGTATGGGTCAATTGAGATGAGCCAAAACCAACCAAAGAAGCGCTCGAGCGAAGTGCCTCTAAGCGGATGATTGTTCTTTTATAAATAAAGCTGGAAACATGGTTATTGCTTTTTGGAAAATTATCGTACTGTAAATAATGATTGATACGTGTTCACTTGTTTGCCGGAAGTTATTGACTGATTCCAAAAAAATAAGCGTACCTAAACGTCGTATCATACTGCATCACGACAGTGCCAATTCTCATACGACTAAACAGACAAATGAATTTTTGAAGGAGAAAAAGATAGGACTTATGAGCCGTCCTACATACAATACTGATCTGGCACCTAGTGACTTTTTTTCGCAAAAATTAAGAACGAATTACGTAGTCAACGATTTACCTCGCCAGAAGAGGTTGTCGAAGAGTATGAAAAAGTGCATTTATTCTAACGGAGAATACTTTGAGAAACAATAAATTTATTTTTGATCAATTATAGTAATTTTTTCTCATTCATTCTAGAAACTTTTAGTGCACGCTACGTATGAATAAATTAGAAAATTTGTAAGTCAATTTGCTTGTGATCAGAATTGAACCTGGTATTTTTTTGGAAGGCAATGTTTTTATTCGCTATGGTACTTTCCCTAGAAAAGCTCATGCTGATCAAATTTGAGCTACATTAGGGGTCAAAGTTTAAAAACCAATAAGCTTGAGAGAAAAGAGTGATGAATATCTGTAAAGCAAAGAGGCTATGTAAATATTATTCCACGTGGAGATAAAGTCTATGCCTATTCTTCTGACAAGTAGGAGTAAGCTTATAAATAAGAATAAATAAAGAATATATAATAAAATATTCATAATCAATTCAATCAATTCATAATCAAATAGTCATATCCATCGATTAGTAAACTAAGTATTACTGTATAGTAAATTTGAAACAAAAACAATTAACTGACTATTTTACTAAAAACAAAGAAAACCTCTTAAAACTAAGAATATTTTAAAGATTTTTTTTTGATTATAACTTACGTGACTTACGTTAGATCTATTACTATCCAGCACCTTCACCAATGCTGTGGATAGTAAGAGATACGATTCTGTAGTACACCTTAAGGTCTCGGATGATAATGCAACGTTACCATGTAAAGTAGGTCGGACTATTTATCTACATGCTGTAGGGTGTTGTTTGAATGTACAATGTTGCAATGCGAAAGTTTGCACTTGTTCGCTACATTACCTGTACATAAGCAATTCAAACATACTTTGAACTAGGGAGTTCAAAGTATGTTTAAATTACTTACATACCCATAGGGCTAACGAGCCCTTTCTATTATTTTCGATTTATGTGTAGTTAAATTTCTAAAGACTTCACAATTGTGGAGTAACAATTAAATTTCAGCACACCTTGAACATGGTTTTAGGGATGATTTACTATTAACATTCGTAGCAAAAATAAGACTTTTTGATCTTCGAGAAGGTAAATTTGTGTTAACTTTTTTCTACGAGTTTTTTGATCTTCTAAAGTTTCTAGTAAATCCGCCTTATTACTTAAATATGTTACAAATTGTTTTAAATTGGGCGGTGCCGACAGTTTATTTCTATATTCCTTCCACTCTCGATTTGTAAAAGAATTTAATTTACAAGACATCATATAAATGTTTAAAGTGTTTTATTATTTAGTCGTTTTCTTTAATTTATAATACTTGAAGGTTTTTGTATGTGACGTCAACCAGCCAACGAATAGCTTCACTTGATTCCTTTTGACTGCAATCCAGATTGAATAAGGTATGTACATGGTTATTTACAAGTAATCGTTCATTGTTTTGCTTGTCGCATAGTGAAATCCAAGCGTTTTTGTGATTTTAACCTTTGATCTCCAAGCCTCGAATAATTATGGCCGTACTTCCTTGAAGAGAGGCGCGTGAAACTTGTTTATATCATCGAGATGTTTGTAAAAATAAACAAATACAAAAGTGTATCATCGATAAAAAGTTATCCCTATATTCGAGCCAGTGCAAATAACTGCCGTTGAAGTGAGGTAGATCGATTTTTAGTAGTTTGACATAACGATGTTTATTTGATCGACCTGGTTCTACTTCTCGGGAGCCGGTCACGGATTTTATATCCACTCTCCTGCTGCGACGGTGCTGCGGCGCGTGGTCATCCAGGAGGGCCTGAGCCGCCGACACGAGTGTATAGTACTGTTTCTCGAACTGTTCACGTTCCGCATACATGTCGTTAGGATTTTCTGAAACATTTTCATTTCCGTCTATTTCACTTATCGAATCCGTATACAAAGCAGCAATTTTATTTAAGCGACATTGCAAATCAGTAATTTAAAGATTACTAAGACTAAAACAACTTTTTACGATATTATAATAATTACTAAGTTGAGTTATTTTGGCCTTTATTGATGCCTGCCATTTGATTCATTTTTTAATTGTATTTCTATCATTTTATTCAAATGTAATGGAAAATGAAAAAAATATAATGTGACGTATAAATATTATTAATATATAAGCCATAATCTGGATCTACATACCGATCGATTGAATTGAAATTATTAAATGTCTACCTTCGAAACCAAAATGAATTTCGATTAATTCTATTAGAAATAATAGTAAATTATTTAAAAAAATTATGGTTTATACATAAACTATGATTATATTATAATGATCTATGTAAGCTGTGTTAATGAAAATTGGAATATGCACTCTCTATTTGAAATACATATCCTCACAGAAACAGGCGTGAGTGAGAGTTTCGGTGCCCCATTCAACCATCTATTACTACATTTCCCCTCTCCATCAGATGTACTATCTCCATATATGCCACACGCCGGCTATGCACTGCTGATTAGTTCGGGATTGCGAGTGTCCATGGACAGCGGTGACCACTTATTCTCTTGTGGCTCGTATGCTCATTTGTCCCTCTAAAATAATAATTAAAAAATTAAATATATATATATATTGTACTTAAATTCGATTCTTAATTTTACACAGAATTTAAGAGTGTCAAGGTAGTGTAACAATTTGTTTTAACCCTTAATACGCTTATGACGAATGTTTAAAAAACAAAATCGTAATATAGTACCAGTGCCACGGACGTTCTTACAGCATACTGGACAATGTTCGGCACCTGCGAGGAGAGCCAAGTCCGAGACCCTGTATCTGCAATAAAAAAGTTTGGTTGCGGGTGTGCTTTTATAGTTTTGTTAGCTTTTAAGCAAAGTGTGACAACATTTTTATTTAAAACGAAAAAGCTTAAGTTTTGTCCCCAATGCTACGACAGCATTCAAGATCGAATGCTTCCGAGGCATGGAATTTGCGTTTTAATCTGAGTTAAAGTTAAAAATTGGTCGGTCGATTAAACTACGCACAGGATCAAAGTCTTAGCTTATATATCTTCTGGTATATTAGTTATGACTACATAAAAAAACTAACTTTTGTTATCGGCTTCGCCCGCATAGACATAAAATGATTAAATTTTTTTGACCAAGATATGCGTAAAATTTGTTCTTAGTGAGCGTCTACCTCCAGAAAAGAGTAACTACACCAAATTTCGAGTCAGATGTCGTGACGAGTTAATCAGTAGTATTACGTTTATACGTGTACAACAGTTATATCGTTTGGTGTACAAAATAAAATTAAACAAAATGCGACACAGCCGCTTAACACGCACCCAATTGCGGGACGTTTCTTTTAACCGCCGCTACGCACAGACGTAATGGCGGGCGGCGCGCCGACGGCCCTCCGGACGCGGCCGCGCCCAATAACGGGCCGGCTCACGAAATTGGATCTCTGATTGTGCGCCGCCGCCGGCCGACGGCGGACCGCAGCCGCCGACTGCACGACGATTACGCGCCGTTCCGGCCGATCGGCTCGCTGATACAGATTAATACGTCGTTGTAGGCACCGGGACGGCGCATTCTGTTGGCGATCGAATGTGTACTGTGAGATAACATTATGAGTATTACCTATTTTGTTAAGTGTGATATGAAAAATTGGTATGATAAGAAAAAAAGGTACAGGAGACCTCTTATATGCAGGATAGAATCTATCATGTATCTTTTCGCAAATATTTTAATCTCATTCTTTATTATATATAACTCTGTCAAAGTAACTATAACAAAGATACATCACTGAAAATATGTTTTTAAATAATATAGATCAAACCCTAATAAATGCTGGGCCAGACTGAAGTGCGAAGGCCGCGCTTCGCCGCCATCCCACGACGAGTGTCGGCATCTAGTCATTTACCTATAAATTACATTTGAAGTTATCAGTGATGGTAGCTGAATGTATTATTAACTTATTCTCTGATTTTCCAAATTTTTCATTCACCTCTAAACAAACAAGGCCCACTAAGGCAAATTATCGCGTAAACAATACATACTACGCCATATTACTTGGGAACAAGCAGATTGTTGACCAGGGTAGCTTCGCAGCAGGGTAAGTTTTGCTACGAACTCTTAGAGCCACAACAATGTAACCTCAGCAAACTTCCCAACAATAAATCATGTTTGCATTTTCGATAGCAGTGAAAGGCATTGTTATTAAACATTTCCATATTAATGATACCCAATCTTAATTTCAAAAACGTTAATTTTGTAAACGTAACAGTTATACTAACAAAATAACTACTTGTTGTTGAATTTCGTGTAAGTACAAGGACAAGCACGCGCACGCATGCGTCCGCCCACCGCACACGTCTGAATAAACTGACTGATACATTAACGCACAGCCCAAAACTATTGGGTTTTGAGACTTGAAAGTTAGAACAGATATTCCTGTTGTAACATAGGTGAGCATTAAGAAATTTTTTTTATCATTTAACCTCTAAAGGGATAAAGAAGATAAAATACTGTTGTATGGTACTGGCACCAGTATCGTGTGTATAGATTTCGAATTAAGACAAAACTGTCAAACTACAGGTAAATCGTTCTAGTTATGTTTTTAATTTCGGATTGTTGATACATAGTTATTGCTCTGTTTTATTTAAGTTTATGTTAATATTTTAATTGGCTTATTGTTTTTAATATTAATTCAAAAATTATTAATATTTAATTGACAATTTAATACGAAATTTGAATAATAATGAAATTTTATACAAATAAGAAATCTATATACACATTGGACTACAAATTAAATGATTTAAGTAGTTGAAAGATATAAGTAAATTAAAAATCAAATAAATAGTGACCTAAAAATGACTGAATATGTTACAAAGATGCTGCTTATGGTCTGGCCTGTTCCATACGTCTCCATTACACTAGCAGCATTGCCATGTTGGATGGCGATAGATAGGGTTTGGAGCAGATAAGATCCAAAGCGGGGTCGACCCCTTTGTCTTTGGGTCTCCTGCTCAACTCTCTTATGAGGAATTTCGACTCACTGCCACATGGGTCAGTTGTTTCGCAAGCAACTGGTATAAAAAGTATGTGACTTTTAAAATGTTTTATTTCAGGTGTTATTGTTTGGCGGTAGATTTGACCCCGAAGTTGCTACTCTTGAGGTACTATTTACGTGGCACATTGCGAACGTCTTGTATGACGAACATGTGGTGTCCCAGATTAGGCCGCGCCCTCTTTGCCAGGGGATTAACGTTAATCCATCAAGTCGCTTACTATCAGAGCGGCTAAGACCAGGAAGCTCAAGTGTACATGTAACATTAGTAGAGATCAGTGCCCCCGGATGATATCATTGAGGGCGTGGTGGCGCGGGAATCTACCGCAGCTACGTTGGTAACTCAATCCATGATAGCTATTAGCCTCTATGTTTGTGTCATATATGCATAAGTGTGATTCGTAGTCATTGCAGCCCAACCAAAGTGCCACAGCCACCCAAAGAGAGTTGTCGTCTAGTAATGTACTGAAATTTGGTAAAGGTTTGGTAAAGGCAACCAATGCTCCAGATTCTGAAATAAGAGCAGCTCTCAGTTTAGCTTTATTAGTAGGGTCGGGCGCTTCCTCTAATAGCCGTTTGGGAGTGGCATTTCTATCCGTTTTATCCCAAGCGCGTTGTCTACCAAGAGGTTCTGGAATTTTGCGGTCTGGATGAATGGATAGCCAAGCAGTAAGTGCATAATTTTCAAAGGGAATTTGGAGCTTAGTGTTTTCACGCGAGAGAATATTGACAGCAACTTTCGTCACCCCTCAAGCAGACCCAAGAAAAGCAGGCAGGCTTATGTTGCATAACCGTCGGATATCCAAATCGCCGTAACATATCAATAAAGTTGCTTGGATCCACTGGTAATTATCAAGAATAACGTTGAGCATATTTTAGATGGTCCTTCTCACAGTTTCGTCACTTCTAGAAAAGTATGAAGGAAATAACTAAGTAGGGCAGGTGCGAATTAAATATGTCAATTTAAGGGTTGAGAAACATAAGCATAATAGGGTTAAGGAGACTTGTGTTGGAGTTTCAAAGAGGCACTCAAAGGACGGTGAAAGTAGTAATTTCTGGGATTCTAATGCCTCTGGAATGGCTTCAGCGAAAATTGGAAAATCGAGAAGGTTAAGGTTCTCACACATCAGTTCTCTGAGACCGGGTGTGATAGACTGGAACCAGATTAAACATGAGCGGGTACTTTCGCTAGAAGCAAATAACTCACATTTATCCATTATTTTATTTATGTCCTCAATTTTATTGCTATTTTAAAATAATTATTGTCTCATCTCTTTGGTTATTTCTTAAAGTTTTCTACTGCAAAATAACTGCAACATTTCTGTAGTTATTTTTTAAATTCCTTATTTTAGCAAAGAAAAAGACTTATGGATTTTTCTGTTTTACGACTTGCTATTGGAACTAATCTTAAATATTTATGAAATAATGTTCTTATAACTTTGTCGATGCGAAGCTACTAATACAATATCATAATAAAATTACAGGTTCATGCTACCAAATGAATTCCTATAGGACCGATTAATAAGTTACGTACATTCGGAGATAAAGTTTTAAATAATTTGTTTTAAATGTTTTTATTTTTTCTATATTGATATTTTCGTTAACTTATAATTCTTTCTAATATATAATTGATTAAATTCTTAAATCATCTCGATAGAAATTTCAATGTCATAATACGAATAAATTGTCTGCTAAGAGTTTAAATTAAAACGTAGGCCCTGTAATTTAGTCGCATACCGACCTTCGTCGTTTCCGTTTACGAAGCAAACAGAAATATTTTTCTAACAACAACAGCGAACAAAACGAAAAGTAGTAAACGGGACGCGATATGTGTCTTGTCGAAGGAAGATATAAAAGTATTTACGTACTCCTTTGTGTATAATACAAAGGAGTGAAATATTTTCGTATCTCCCTTCAATAAAAACATACCAAGATATGGAATGGAATCGACAGCGATATAATAACATCGGAACGGTTCCACCGTCGGACCCCATCGGCGCCCGGGAAGTCGACTCGCGGCCAAATTGAAACTGTACTCGTAAAATGTGCCGTAAGAATACAACAGTATTCGATCTAGACACCGGGTGTAAGGCGCAACGAAGTACATGTAGATCGATGAAAAAAAACCGGCCAAGAGTGAATCGGAAACGAATTGTTCTGTTGACTGACGGAATTTTAATTAAATTACGTATTGATACTTATTTAATAAGGATTAATACTATGTATTTCCAAAGAGACCCATTTTATTAAGAATGTATTGTTTTTAGAAACTTTGGACCTGTCGGAAAAATTATCACCTGCCTATTACCACACTCATACTCTTGAAGATTATCTAGACAGCCATTCGTATATAAATTGATCAGCCACGGTGAAGCTACAAATGAAGAGTATGCCCCTTTTGTTCTAATGCAACCTGAAGCATCTATAGATATTGCACTGTCTGTATCTATCCATTATTCATACCATGCATGGATATAGTTGTCCATAGATTTTTTTTTCACTCTATTTAAGCAATTTCCAGATCTATGAAAATACAGAAACTGTTTTGGCCCTCGTCCAAAAACCAAAAACTTTTCCGTAATATTCGCAGAGAAAAAACTTAGACCGTATATCACATCTCCTTTTGAAATCCCACGTGCACATCCTAAATCATATTTTTAGTCTCATTTCCAACCCTTTCAATAATGATTTTCGCACACAGTTTGCTAACAACGTTGAAGAGGCATATAGGGCGGCAGTTTGTGCAGACCTGCTGGAAGCCTTTTCCTTTATCAAGGGGAACAATGAAGGCTTTGCACCAGTCATTACATATCTTACAGCTGTTCCAGCGTTTATAAAAGAGCTTGTTCAGTAGGCTTGCCAGTATACTCCCACCGCCCCTCAGCATCTCCAATGAAACCCTATCATATACGGCAGCTTATGCAGTTTTACTGTTTTATATTTCGTTTATAGTTATTTCATTTTCATTTTCACTGTCAATCATGTATTGAGTTGCACTAACATTGTCATCTGCAACTGTATCCTAACATACAAAAATACTTTCAAAATAATTGTTCCAGCGCTTTTTGACGTGTCTTTCCTCATTCAGTAAGGTTACATAATCGTCTCTAATCTCGTTTATACATGATGCTTTGGGATTATTCCAGGTCTTCATCACATTCCAGAAAAGTTTTTGAATTGCTCGGTAATATTCCGAAAATCTCATGTCATAGCGCTCTTTTATTTGCTTCTTTCTTCTTTTTACACATATTTTGGTTCTCATTTTGCATTTTATATCTACTTTCAATTTCTCTTAGCTTATTTTTAAACTGTCTTTTCTTTGCAGATTGTGGTCGGCCCTTTCAAATAATAAATCGAGCCTTGCTTTCTTCTTTTCACTAACTACTTTCCTTACTTCTAAATTCCACTATTTATTATCTCTTTTACTAATATACTTTCTTTTATTCACTTCAAATATCTTTTTTGCTTCGTTTGGGAATGAAGATTTCGTTACCTTCCCTAATTAATTAAGTATTACATTCATACTGTTTGATATCACGCAAATTATCTATTAATCACTCTACATACTCATCTTTTACATTTTAATTCTGATGCTAACCACTTTCATTCGTTCTAGTTCCATAGTTAACATTTTAATATGGTGTCGCCAACGCTACCATAAAGACTTAGACTATTAGGAAGTAGTCTGTCCTAACCTTGACGCCTTGGTACACTCTCGTATCCACAACTTTGCTTTTCAGTCGATCACACACAATTATAAAGTCTATCATGCTTTTGTCTTTTCCTCTCCGCCAAGTATATTAGTATGTTCTTTTGTGTTCAAATTTTGTGTTTGTCAAACACGACTTAAATTTTTGACACAAAATAGAGGACAATTACCATTCTCATGCACTTTTTATCTTCAAACTAATTTCATATCCACCCACCATATCCATCCACCTACATTACCATCCTTTCATTTTTGTTACATTTCACTAATATGTCCTTTACATCAACGCAAAACTCCTTTCGCTCCCTAATTTTAAATTATAAGTAATATAATTTTATAATGGTTCCACATTTGTATAAACATTACCAAGACATGTCTTAGAGACAGACGTATTTTTTAGGCTCCAAAAAGGGGTTTGACAGATTGTAACACCCAAAGAATTTCAGAGTCCTACTACTGAGATTAGTGTCATCTAATAAGTTTACATTAATGCCTCCACATATTACTATGGATTTGCTTTTATCCATTACTTTATATAAAGCTCAATCTATAGTCAACTCATAAGAAAAATGAAGGGGTCTGTATACGCTCATCATAATAAGGCGCTAGAGTTTCACACAGGCTATCTCCAACTTGCTCAGCAGAGAGGTTCAGAAATCAGTTATTTCCTTATATTTTAAATTATTTCGGTCAAGAATTAAGGAACCGATATGTGATGAATTCTTACTTGTGAAGAAGTTTGCGATCTGGTGATTAGGAAAGCCAAAGAGAAGCTGATCGTATCTCAGCTGTAATCCTGAGAATATAGAATAAACCTTATTTAAATATTAATTTTAGCTTTAGAAAACACTAGGAAGTGAACGATCATTGCAAGTCAATTGTGAGCGGTACCATAAGACTGTAGGATTAACAAAAAGCCGGCCAAGAGCATGGCGGACCATACTTATTGTAGGGTTCAAAGCCGTTACTACAAAGAAATGCACTACAGATAAAAAAAATACGTTATTACACTTTTTTCATGTTTTTCGCACAGAACTAGAAGAACAAACAAGTATGTCGACTATTACTCTTAAGCTAGTGTAATTAAGTGCTCCAGCAAAAAGGGCGTATCTTCATGGCATTTAAGTCCTTTTGTTGTGAAACGCAGTTTTTCGGCATTTCCTCAAACGATATATCCGATCACGTTCGTAATAATTTTCCTTTAAAGTATTTATTAAACATTATTTTTGTGATTTTTTTAAATATTTTTCGAACATACGGTTTAAAAGAAAAAGGGCACAACTTATGCTATTTTCGAAGCGATTATTTCTGAAAATATACAATTAATTGTAATACAATTACTTAGATATATTAAAATATTTTTAAAAGAACTGTCGAAATATGTGCCTTTGATGTTTTTGAAAATTTTTATTGTCATTTTCTTTTGTATGTATGTGTAGTGTCCCTTTAGAAATATGTATTATTGTTATTTAACTACCAAACTAAGTAGTGGCAGTGGCTTATAGAAGACACCTAAACTTCAAATTTTATCAATACATATTTTGTTGTTTTTGAGCAAAATGTCTGGTGACCTCCCTGGTTTGCTGTGTCCTTGATGCAGACTTCAGTTTTACATGGATACGTCACAATTTTATTTGTCCAAAATAACTCGGAATTATGCAGCTTTGAGACATAACTGTATACGTAAATAATTTAAACACTTTTACACGCTTTGAGTACACATAGAAACGTTTGTTTATTTCATTCATAATTATGTGAAACGTATTGCATATATATTACATACGTCCGACGAGTCAACTCAAGCCCACGTGCTAGCGAGTTATCGATACATTAGATCAAATCCACTATATTAACAATTCATTTATGCACCAACATATGACGTTAGTGCATAAGCTTCTGTTCACGAAATGACTGCTATTTATAAACAAAGCCATAGATGTTTCCATGCTAAAAACAAAGCTGAATCCTTAAAAACATCATGTTCAAATGAGGTATCTTTTAAATGTGTTATTTTACAAAAGATATATTTAATAAAAATCTTCTTTTTTGAACAAAACAAAAAGCCATTTGAAATTTAATAAGGGGGTTCACCTTCATTAAATTTCAAATACCTTTTTCTCTTATAGCTTACAGGCGATATATATCCTCGTCATCGAAATCTAACATAATGTTGTAATATCAGATTACTCTGTTAAATAGTTTTCGTGATCTGTAACAGAGGGACATATACGCTTAAGAATGATATTATAAAGGTTCCTTTTGCATGTTATGGCACAGAACCCTAAAAAGCGTACCTGCCCTCGATCCCGACAATATTTTACATGTCTCAACGAAACCATTTGTCTGTGTCGAATGTTCGAGAATCTGGCGAGCGAGTGGAAAGCGATATGCGTCGATGGCCGTAGCGTTCCGCATTTGCTGATGACCTGCAGGGCTTTGCAATAGGTTGTATTTGTTATAGTATTATTTTGTATGTATTTTAAAAGTGGATCAAAATAATGATGTATGTTTACGTGATCGTATTATAATGTAATAAATGATATACATTCATTTTGCTCAATACATATAAATTTATCAAAAATAGTATCAGTCGCAATTTGATTTTTCATTTTATATTTTCTCCATTATAGTTTCTTTAATTATTTATATTTTATAATTTCTTAAGAAATTTGGTGAAACCAGCTGTTAAAGAATAAAATTAATCGTATTTAGGAGCGGTATACTGAGTTTAGTACCTTAAGCGATATACTCGTAGCAATTGAATTATCGAGAAATATTGAAATCTTCGTGAATATAGCTACATGTAGAGATATCGTCTCAATGGAATTACGGAATAATAACTTTTAGTGCCTGCTCTGAACTTAATTTCATAAGACGTGCAATTTAAATTGAAAAATATATTTGTTAAAATTAAATCCATGGTAATTTAAATAGGTTATCTAAGAGTAGTATTTCATATTCATGTCGACGCGACAACAGTAACTGTTGTGTCATTTTTGCATGAAATTAAAAAAAATATATATTTTTGTGAGTCTGAAGCTCGCTCGTCTCCGGTTTAACGTAGCGTGATAACGTATGGCCGGTGTCCCTTCCGAGCGCGGTGCTTCGGGTCCCTGTAACAATTTATTAGATCGGTTCTGCGGTTCGGGAGTTTTTAGGCAACTTGTACGATACAAAGTTCTTTATTTTATTGTCCTATAACGAAATATTTATCGAGGCTACCTCCCGCGGGGCCCGAGCGGAACGCGGCGGCTGCACGGCTAAACGGTGTTTCTACGTAAATGCAAAAGTTCAGAATACACACTAATAATTAAGTACGGTTACTCTCCTAATGTTTTGAGTTTGTTCAGATTTACTACTTGTTTTATGAAGAAAATGAATTAATGAAGCTTATTTAGACTTGTCTAGACGAGTCTAACAATGTCTGACCTAACTACAAATTAAAACATCGGACAAGGGCAAATTGAATTCGTACGAGTACTATACAAACTTAATTATTTATGTTGATATTTTCTCCATTAAGAATGTTGAAAATTTTTGCCTGTTTTTGATTCTGGTCCAATATCAGTCAGGCGATTTCTGGAATTTTATTGCTTTTAAACGTTCCGTACCCAAAGGATGTCAATGAGACTTTAAATGCTGAGCTTCTTTTTGTCTGTTCATCGGTCTATCAGTGGGCTGTATCTCGGAAATAGTTGAAATTTTCACAGAATGTATTTTTAGTGCTGTTATAACGATAAGTAAAATAATTAAAATCAAATTAAAAAACAAAGGGGTGCTCCCGTATAAGAAACGTGCTTTCTTTGCTTTGGCGGTTTTTGTTCGATTTTAATAATGGCGATAGGTAGACGTTTGAAATGTTCACACAATGTGGAATCTATCAAAGGTCTACCGAAAATCTTTTGTTAATTGTTTATTTTGAATCAAAGTTCATGGTCTGAGGTAAAAATGGAATTATCGCTAAAATATTTTAGGACTTATGATTCCAGAAGTTCTTTCAATATGGTACTGATATTTTTGAAATGTTTTTGGGGCGAAAGCACTTCACCTGAGTACGGAAGAGGATTAGTGCGCTGAATTCAATCGTGGCCGTGTTTCCTCCATGATGAATCTCATCATGGAGGAAACATGGTCACGATTAGGTGAAGGTAACTGAGGAAATCACTAAGGAAAAAATGGTATGTGGCTAATTGAAAAAAAAAACAAATTTCCTTGCCAGAAGATTTGCGACCTTTTGTGGTCTCGTATAAGCCAAATTAAAATAAAAACAATACGTAAAAATTTAAAAGCGAAATAACATTGTTGTTGCTGGATTTTTTATGGGCTTGTCTTGTAACAGAAACAGGCAAATTTAAATATAAATTGGTGTATAAAAATGTTGTTGAAATGAATCAAATGAAATCAAATCAAACATGAGGTGCGAAGTCAAATAATTATACATTGCAACAACAAACGAAAATGGATATAATGTTATACTTCAGAAAATAAGACAAGTTTTATCAATACACGTTCATAAAGTGACAAACCAAATCCAAAAAAAAAATATTCAGGGGCATCAGTAAAAATTAGTACTTTTATATTTCTCGGACGGGCTCAGCTTGTTTGACGCTTTGTTTGTCTAGTGTCCTCGAAAGGGTTTTGAAGGATCTATCAAGAAAACATATCCTTTTGCATGATGCCAACGCTTCTTCGCGCATTGTAAATGACACGGCCGTATTTGGTTTCGGAAAAGGTGGGGCTCGAGATCCGTTCGTTACGGAAAGTTGATTCATATGAAGGAATAAATTTATGAAACGAAAATGAAAATATTCTGAAAAGTAACAAGTCTATTATTTTATTTCCAAACTGTTTTATTTACGAATTAGTTTCCCGCCCGCGACATTGCCCGCGTGGGATTCGGTTTGTCATATAAAGTTTTGATCGTAAATCAACTTCTCTCTCCTCGTCCAATCCCTCTCCGTCTTTGCATATCTTGAATGAGCCAAGCGCGTCGTGATCAGAAGGTTGGGTGTAGGTTTTTATACATTTTTTCGACGTTGTTGTTTGCTCGTGTTGTGACGTCTATATAGGTCTTCGACGCTAGCAATTATTATTTGCCTTGTAATATCTCAAGCTAGATCTTTAAATGAGAACACTTTTTTCTAACATTTGATTAAAATCATATATTCCTATGTTTTGTTTCATATAGTCTCAAGTTAAGTGCGGCGACAACGGCGGTGTGTGTGCGAAACAAAAACAGTTCTGTACAGTACATTCGTTGAAACTACAAGCTGCACAGTCGAACATGTCATCGCCTCCCCACAGCATTCTTTGCACGCCGCTCCGCCTTCAAGACACAACTGTCTGCCGCGACGTGCGCCGGCTGAGTAACAAAGGCTAGCGTAAACTGCGGCGCACACATGCACCTTGCGATGCACCCGGGTTGATCGCCGGTGCGAAAATAATCGAAACGATTAAGAAACAATGAAAGAATTAACGATCGTTTCGATTAGATAAAAATCCAAATATTTGATTGGCAGGTTTTATGAATCCATTGTTCAAGGATTAATATAAATAAAAATAATCTTATTGTTGATATTACACGCAATTTATATAGCTACTAGCTGTATTGCTGAAAGAAATCCAACGATTTTTTAATATACAGAAAAAACAGAGTGTTACTTCTTTGTCACACGAATTATTTGAATTTATTGAAATGAATTTATCACAATTACTGCAGAAACATTCAGTTTCTTTTGAGGATGTCTCTCAGTTTAAATTTAGACGACGTGTGCTTATTTGCAAATTGTAGACAAATATACATAATTAGTTGTATCCGAGCTACACAACAAGCTATAAACAAGTAAGAATGTTGTTATGAACTGCGCTCACAAGTTAAAAATAGAGCAGCAAAATAATTCGTCTATAAAAAAAATATACGAGAATAGAATTATCTTAATGAACAAAACGTGACGTGAAGATGTTCGTTATGAATATACAGGTTGAATGGAAACAGCAGATCAAGAATGTTCATGATCGGCTCAATAGCCACAGTGTGAAAATTAAAAGCCACGACAAGCAGCTTGTACAAGTTTCAGAATGGGTACATAAGTCTCAGAATACAAGATTTCGAGTGAAATCTCTCTCTAGCCCCTGTCCGTTCAAAGTTCTACGGTTGCCTCAAAAAGCCTCTATTCGATGGAACCTCGCTAACGTCCTCATATAAATTACATTTTGAGGCTGTGACGAGGGCTGAGAACTAAGAACAGGTCCGAATTGTACTAATCTTGGGCCTTCTTTTTTATAGGTCAAACAATACTTGAAATACGTCACTATACATCAAGAATTTATATTTTATTACTTAGCTTTACTACTTTACCATTCGTTTTCGTCCACTCGAAAAAGGCAGTTTCTCTCAAGAAAAACGAGCAAGAGACTTGAAGGTAGCCCTTTTCAATTTCAAATATATTATGTTATGCAATAAAACATGTATAAATTTATAACGTAAAGAAACAACCCGCTAGAAGTCGAGCTGGTTATGTCCATGAATATTTGTCTTCTAAATATTCATAAATTATGTAATGCTCTTTCTTAACAAGCGATTGCTTAATAATGATTTTAAATTTGTCTAAGGGTAGATTTTGTATATTTTCAGGGATCTTATTAAACATGTGCATATAGAACCTCCTAAATGAGTTCGTAATTTTATGTAGTCGACTTACATGCAAACACAGTTTATTTTTATTACTTGTATTTAATTTATTATTTATCACTATTTTTCTCGAAAAGTTCTATATTCTTTTTAACTTATATTAAAATTTAAAATACAAATTAAAATGCCTAACTTAAGGATATCTGTAAATAGCCCGAATTGCCTGCTTTTCAAGTACAAAAATTCTATCAATATCTGCGGCATGACTCCACAGCAAGATACCGTATGACATCAAGTTATGAAAACAGCCAAAATAGACTAATCTAACGGTTTGGATATCTGAAAAATTTCTCATTTTTTTAACTGCATAGGCAGCACAACTAAATCTTTTCGCCAACATATTGATATGCGAACCCCATCGAAGCTTACTATCCAGAGTGACTCCCAAGAATTCAGTAGTATTAACAAATCCTAATTTCTCCTTAATATATAATAAAATGATGTCGCATTTATGTTTTATATTCGGAAGTGGACATTTTATTTTCTTCGTATTGAAAAGGAGGTTATTCAAAGTTAACCAGTTTTCTATTTTGGAGATAGCAGTATTGAGATGGTCACATGTGATTCGTTGTCTTTAGATTTTAAATAACAATGAAGTATCATCTGTGAACAATACTATTTAATGAAACCCCCAACAATTCTCTGTAAGCCATTAATACAACTAAAAACCTTGTGGTACCCTCATGCGCACCACAGATCCTGATGGTCTTATCCGAGTAATATCGTGATGACACGCTCACACTCCTCGAAGTAGTAGGAGTATAGATGACATACGTGTGACTAATGGAAGCATTAGAAGTTCGGAATGGAAACAGTCACCTGGAACATCCTTATCGTGCTCAGCTGAAAGATAAGAGCTAGTGCTTTAGCTAGTTTCTGCAGCGTTGGGCTATCGAGTGTGAAAAACTGGTACGCAAGGCATATCTGCGCGAAGTACTATTTTTAGCATAATTGTTATTTTTTTGGTTTTAAAGAATTATTTATGTTGTTTTTTGAGGAATTTCATCGAGGCGGCTAGATTCTTTTTTCGATAAAATATGCTAACTAGTTGCAAATATTTAGTTATTTATAAATAAAATTGATTATAAGGTTTTTAATACCGGGAAAATTACTAGTTATTTCTAGGGAATTAGTTTTAAGAGAGGGGTAATGTTACTAACTGTTCTCACAAGCTAAAACCAGAACGGAATAATAATTTCCCTATAAAAAATATCTGAGAACAGAATTCTCTGAACGAACAAGCTTCGTGCGCACAGTGCGCGCGCCTCGCCCACGTCTGACTACAAGATTTATTTTGAGAGGCAATAAATCTTGGTGTCGGACGTGATATGTAATGTTTGTGTTAGACATGACATGTTCCCATGACATGACGATGATTGGAGACATTTTTGGTAGGTCAGTCGTCGAGTGTAAAAAGTGAAGAGCGGCGCGTAAGAATTGAGTTTTATTTCTGTGATCTGAATGTTATAAAATCAAGTGCGACACAGACAAGCAACCAATTGGTTTCGTAGCGATTTATTCTGAATATACACCTTCTATAGTTTTACATGTTTCGTTACGTCTAATCTCAAATTGCGAACTCCCGATTGGGTCATTTCGTGACAATGCATATTCGGTTATTGACTTAAGCAGCACGTGTAAAATGATAAATATTTATCATATAACTTTAATAGTGGGAAGGCAGTTTTAGACGTCTATAAATAACCTCCTACCGATGTTCTTAATTTGCGGATACGCTTAAATATTTATAAGTGATAAAAAAGAACAGCTAAATGAAATGAAAAAAAGAAGCAAACATAAGACATACTTAGTAATATAAAATTAAAGGTTAATAACAAAAAAGAAATCAAAAATTCAAAATATTTTAAATCTGTAAATTAAAAAGAACACTTGAACTATAAAAAATATAAGAATTTACATTGCTTCAAAATAACTACTATTTTTTTAATTATCACTCGTTTGTAAGACAATTATTCTTTAAAAATAATGAGCAAGAAACTTGACGATAACTCTTTTCAGGCCAAAATTATATAGCATTACCATCATGTATAAGACTGTCGCAACAAAAAGAAACTTGTAGGAAGTCGAGTTGGTTATGTGCATTTATCCTTTAAATATTCAAAGATTGCATAACACCTTTTCTTGCAAATTGTTTGCTTAATAAACACTTTATTGGGGAAAATTTTATATCTTTTATATTCTCATGAATCGTATTGAACATGCGCACACAGAGCCCCTTAAATGAATTTGCTGTTGTTCAAGACGAATTGTTGTCTTCTAATATGGACTAAAAAAGAGGTATCGTGTGCAATCAGTATTTATCTTATGGACAACCTCAATGACGTCAGGTAAATTATTAATATAAAATACTATCAATTATTAATACAAATACTAAATATTTTTCTAAATGTGTATTTAGAGCTAAAAATATATTTTCATAGCATTTTCGAAAGGTAAACGAGTATAGGAACCACCACAGAGTAGGTGGTCGTGGGCACCCTTGGATACTCGCAACCTCAGAGAAGTCACTAGTACCTTGCCGGCCTCTTGGGTAAGTATAAGATATCTGATGGAGGGGGAGAGGGTTGGTAGAGACCTCAGAGGTTGATTGAGAGGGAGTAAAGTGATGGAGAAGGGAGCGGGCCTTCGGACCTCTCACTCACTGGACGAAATTCAGCAGTTGAGACTGTTATCCACGTTTGTATTCTGTGAGGGAGGTTCATTCTGTAACGTCGATCCATTTTCGTCCTGTAGCCAGCTTGACCGGAGCATGGTTCTACCACGGTTAAATTTATTTTACAAAATAACCATATTTCCTTCTAAGCTTTTATTTTGTAAAAAAATGTTAATTTTAATGCCACTTATTGTCTTATCTACTGTCTCTCATCTGCATCTGTGGAACTAGCCTTTCTATAGCAAGTTTTAATTAAGCCGTCCTATTACGGCTCCAACATCGAACATCCCTGCCTATAGAGGGAGTGATGTTCGAGTGGAAAATATTGTTGCCTTTGAATAGAAAACGTCGTTGCTTATGTTTCGAGCAGAACTCCCTCGTCCTGATAAGCACTACATATTAATAAGGAACTGATTTCAGCTTCACGAGTGTGTCTAGAAACCAGTATTAATACAAACTGTTACGGATCTCTTGTCAGAAGACGTAAATAGGTAAAAGACTGATACAGTTAAATTTATATCCAAATCTTTTAAATTTAAATATTGTATGATATAACGATACTGTGACGACGTCGCATATTATACGCAGAAGTGGACATTTTAAAACAAATAAACAAAAGTACGGAAAAGCATCGACGGCCACCGTGTCGCCGCGGTACGGCCGAACAATAAAATACTCGGTGGACAGCGAAGCCACTTAACGCGGCGTAATGAAAAAAGTTTGCAACGGACGACCGCCGGTCGGCGCGCGCGCGGGCGCCGCCGTCGCGGAAAAATGTCCTTTGTGTGGTCCCGGAACGTTTCGGGGCTTCCCCTTTTCCTGTTCGGGCTGTACCTTAACGGTTAAAAAAAACCGACCAAGTGCGAGTTGGATTGTCGTGCGAAGGAGTATTTTCGACGTGAATCATAATAAATATCGACCTCGGTCTTTTTTAAGATTTCTGTTAGTTAATTTGAATGAGGTACCTGTCTCGATCTTACAAATGTTGAAAATGTCCTGCCGATACTACATTAGGTACAGTATTTCAAAATGACGTCGCACTGTCCATTCTTGCATTCATTATAGTGATGGAATAAAATCAGATTACAACGTAGCTAGACAAATAATTTGCGACAGATAAGTAACAAAAACTAAAATTGACGTCCAACAAAATATTTTTCTATCCAAATCCAAATTTGTCAAGAAATCATTCATGTATGAAATATTTCTCGTCAACCACATCTTTATCTAAGATAAAAGTATGTAAATTTTCTATAATACAAAACATTTTACGGCAAAAATTTTTATATTGAAAAATTTCCCCATAGCTACTGTATTTAGGGTATATATATAATTAGTTTAAAATAACAATTATTACACTGTCATAAAAAATGTTTTTTTTTTAATTTCTGGAATTTTGTTAAAATTATGCGAAGTCTTGCTTTAAGGCGTAGCGCCTGCTTATAAGGAGCCTACACACTTTCAACGATGTGCTACATTGCCGTAGTTTTTCAATTTTTTATAACTCATAAACGTTTATTGTGGCAAATTTAAGAAATTTTCAGCCTTCATATTCAATAGGCTTATTAATTAAGAGTTTCTGGACATAGTAAAAAAAACAGATCATTTTCTTAAGTGGTTTATGAGTTATTTTTTTATCGTCCCAACATCCCAACGACAGACTAATTGACGTCCAGTTAAATATTTTTTTATTCAATTTATAATTTTTTAATGCTTAGTGAAAAACTTTAATTGATATTTAATTTTTAGTTTGTTGTATAATTTATATAAAAGTGTGTTTTTTAAAAAATATTAGTGCATTAGTACAAAAATACAGAAGTTTAAAGGTGAGCGTTCTCCGTGTTTTTTATTTTGCGAAATTATAGCACAACCTCCTCGGAGGCGTGCAATATATACAAAATATGAACACAGTCACTGACTAACAGAAAATATTTTATATAAGTATTTGTATATATACGTGTTTGTATAAAGAAAAAAAGATAGCATTTATAAAACGATTGTTTTTTGTAAGTCGCTTCCTTTACATATTTATCGTATATACAAGTATAATGGAAGCGCCTACAATTATTTACATAATAATTTCTTAAAACTGTATTTAGTTGGCGATTTTTTGTTCTGAATTCGGATCGCAGTTGTACATAGTATTTTAAATTTTGCAAAGAATATTCTTTAGAATAAAATTTAGGAGTTCTCAGATTATTTTGCTCCTTCTTCTTCTTTGCGTGTACCCATTTTCCTTTTCAAACCCTTCTCCCTCTTTGGCGTCTCTGTCAGTGCGGGTCAGCCCTTCGTCGTGCGGACTCCTAAAAGGCCCACCAACTGCCGTTACTCGCGCCGAGTCCGGGCGCGGCGCGCAGTGCCGTTAACTTTGAAATACTGCGATACTTCTTATTATTTCGTTATTTATTAAATTCTGTTTACTGTAATTGGCTTTGTTCATCGGCTTGTACGGGAGTCGTAATTAATAAGTCTTACTGTGCCTGCCGATTTGCCGCCCGCTAAACTTCGAATGAAAACTGTTGTAAGTGGGTCTTCCGCAGCTATCGGAAGATTAATAGTTAGTTTACGATCGGCTAAGGTTGACATTTTAAGAATACACTATTATTGGGTACGGTTATTTAAATTGTATTAATTTACATTTTGTGCGCTATTATTTGTTTATTTTGTTTAATCACAATATTTAAATTACAAAATTTAAGTAACTTAAAATCTGATAAAGTATCTTATTCCGATTGGTGTTCTGACTGATATTCTGTATATATTTATTAAGATTCGTAGACAGTTCAGTACTGTTTCGGTTTACTACATACAGTTTTCTATATTTTTTTAGGTACGTTCCTTCGATGTAAATATAATGTATGGTCTGTATTGTTTCAAATTTTAAAACATATTACTCATTTTTTTTATTACAACTCCAAGATATATTTTATAATATAATAATAACAATAATTTATTTATTTCACAAAAATACAATATTGTGGAGTTTGATGTCTGAAATAGGGATAAATACCTGTAATACAGATATTTATGCCTATTTCGTTGTACATATTCGTTGATATCTTTTAAAACTATTTTCTCGTTATAGGTAATAAGACTTAAAATAATTTAAAAGTTCGAAGTAAAATATTGGGTACTTAAAAGAAAAGTTCCATTATTTATTTCTATATAAAGAATATTTCAATAGACTATAAAAATATCTACGTTATATGCATATTATCGATGAATTCATAACCGACTATGAATTCTAAATTACTTCAAGTCCTTCCAAATTCTTACCTACAATAAATCACATAAGTATTTCTTACGTAAAAATTTACAGTGGTAGACTCATGCTGTGGCCAATTTTGCTATAACAAAAAATGTTCAAGCTGGATGGGTGAGATATCACATTTTCACAGAATACAGACGTGAAATAACAGCTTCTTCTGTTGTGTTTCGTCCAATGACAGGGAATCTTGGTGGTCAACTCTCCCTTCCATCAATCCCTTCTTTATCATATATCTTATTCCCAGGAGCAGATAACACACTAGTGAGTCCACTGGGGTTATGAATGTCCATGGGCGGCATTGACCACCTATTGTCTAGTGCAGGGCTTTCCAAAACTGTGCGTCGCGACGCACTGGGGCGTCGCGACATTGTCCCAGGGGCGTCGCATGTCGATGCGACCAAGTCGAGTGAGCCACAGGGTACTTTAGGGAGCGCCGTACGCATTGTGACGAACATCCTTAGCCTAGTACTAAAATTAGTAAATATTTTTGAGGGCTGAGTTGAGAAGCGTCGTAAAAAATAGCAAAGTCCCAAAGGTGTCAGTGAAAATAAGTTTGGGAAACCCTGATCTAGTGGCTTGTTCGCCTTTCGAAAATAATATAAAAGCATGATACTCTGGTGTGTTGGGTATCTATATGGGGTATTGCGGAAATTCATAATTAGACGATCGACTGTTACATGCATTAAAAAGCAGCATGCAACCCACCGCTGATCTTCAAAACTGTTCTCCCACAATGAACACCTATCCAATAAATTGAATATCAATTCGAGAGGATTGAGAGATATTGAACACCTAAGCAAGTGTTTGTATTTTATTTATCTTAATGCATTGTATATAGTTATGCTGTTATTTCAACGTACGTTTCGTGCCACTTCAGCATATCTTCAGGAAAACGCATACAGTCACATGCACCAGGATTTCAGGAGTGTTCGCCGACCCAACAACGCAAGAGTGACTACCCTGAGGTTGCCGGTGCCCATGAGGGGCGGTGATTTAACTTCCAATGGTCCGCGATGGCGTTCATTCCTAATAAATTCTATAAAAAAATGATCCCGATCCTGGTTCCGCTTTTGATCGCGCGACGGTCACGCTCAGGACTTCCGTTTGGGTTTAATTCTGATCACTTCCATCCCGGGTCTGCCTCACGATTCCAATCCCGCTCTCGGCTCTTCTCTCGATTCATTTTATTATGACATTATATTAAATTATCCCAGAGAAACGTATACTATTACACTGAATATACTCACGCTGCCACTAAAATAAATTATTACAATTGTCTATTTCTTTTCATTTTATCTATATAATTTATTTTCTAATGGTAGTTAATAATATAATATACAAATACAATTTTATTTGTACATTGTTTTATTATAATAGTTGTTATTTTAGTTTTCGTAGTAATATTGTGTTATATATTGCTCTTATATTAAATCAAAGAAAAACGTGTTTGGGTATTTCATATCTATTTGACTCATATGTAAATTCAAATTTTGTTTCATTTTCACAGATATTAAATTACGTGCAGGATCACTATATATTTCTGGGATAAGACGTATTTATATGTAGCTGAATGTGTTTCTCTATCTTTCAGTAAAAGTCCCATCAAGATCGGTTCATCCGGTACCAAAATTACCTCGGTCAAACAAACCAGGTATTAATAACGTACAAACAAACCTATGAAAGTTAAAATTACACAGATTAATTTTATTAATATCATTTATTATTTATATGTGTCTGAACGGCCATTGTAAATTCTGGGACGAGGGCCTAACATAATCTTCCAGACATGGAGAGCATAGCTTTAATTTAACTAAAGTTGAAAAACCCATTGGTCAATTTTCGCAACCTACAAATTCACAAAATAAATAACAAAAAGATTTAAGCGATCGGTAACAATTTTATTGCCATAGTTCCTTACTTACGCACATAACACTAAGAAAATCAATAAAATATCAGATATATCCCGTAGTGAGTTATAAATTATAGCCGGGGCCGCGTAGTACGTGTCCGAGAGCAATCCACCGGCAATAATTGACCATTAGCCGTGCGGCCTGCCCGCCACGCCCGCCCGCCGCCCGCCGCCCGCCGCCCGCCGGCCATTCATTGCAGGGATCAAATTACGATTTGAGCTGATTGATTCCCACCTCTTATCGATGTGGCGAAACGTGCCATTCGTTAAAAGTATCCATACCTTTTTAGGCGATGAATTAATTGATTTATTGTCGTGCTATTTACGGCAATTTAATTCTACCTTTTTTATTTTATTATTATCTACTGTGTCATTTAGGCGCATTGAAATATATTTTATTTTTATTCATACTTGGGGCGCACTATAAGTTTCTGGAACTGCCCCGTCACATACATGAATATTTAAAAATAATATTACTACATTGGAAAATGGAACTCTTTGTCTGTAGACTACAGTTTGATTCATCTAACTGTCAATTGTTTTTACAATGTGATGTCATTTTAATAATTGCGTAACTTTATCACTTTGGATTGAAATCATGACAACTTTTCACGATTTTAAGCGTTATTTGACAGCTCAGCAGAGCCTCGTTCGGCTTCGAACTGCTTTTGGTGATAAGCGCATCGTGCAAGGCGTCTCATAGGCGTCTCAAGGCATGCATAGGCGTCCTATTTATATCTAGTTAACCGAATTCAAGCAATGTGAACTACAAAAACATCGATACTGTGCGCCTTTTGATCAAAACAGTAACCTATGATGAGATTCGGGCATTCTTAGGTATAGCTCGAGTCAAATACGATCTATACTACACAATCATTTGGGTGTGAAACAGGTATGCTCACGGTGGATTCCACACAAGTTGACTGAGACTCAAAAAACGGACCGCGTCACATGGTGCAATGCCATGCTTACCAGATTAAGGAAGGGGCATCAAATTTGGTGTGTGGAACATAGTAACAAAATGCAGCAATCGATCGTATGGGTTTATCGAGATGAGTCGAAACCAACCAAAGTGACGTGCGACCGAAGTGCCTCTTAACAGATGATTTCTTCCTTCTTTTATAAAACTAGACTGTTGTTTTGGAGAATTGTAGTATTGTGAATAGAAATTGGTACATGTCCATTTGTTTGCTGGAAGTTATTGACGAATTCTGTGAAAATAACCATAAACGTTGTATCACCTTGCTCTACGACAATGCCAATTATTACACGACCAAAGAGACAAATACACATAAACAGACAAATAAACACAAATTTGAAGGAAAAAAACCGTAGAACTTATAAGAAATCTTGCATACAGTCACAATATGGCACCTTATGATTTTTAACTTCCCGCTAAGAAAATTGAAAATTTTCTAAAAGTTTCGTGAAGTTATTGGTTTCACCCCATTTTGCAAAAATCGAGTTCTCATCAGATCTCGACGTTCTGAGGGTCTAGGAAGCTTCTCTGATCGTCCCTGAGATGATGTCCGTATGCAGTGTGGATGTATGCGTGTGTGTGTGTGTGTGTATGTGTGGATCTATGTAAGCCTCTTATAACTTTTAAACGGCTTGACCGAATCGAGCCAACTAAACGGCGTTCCAAAGAATTTAACCAAACTTAGATTTTCTGAAAGTTTGGGTCGATTTGAACCGGTAGATTTTGAGAAATTTTCAAAAAACTAAGAAAAATATTTTTTTTGAAGTGGTTTTTTCAAAATAACTTAAAAATGGCTTGACCGATCAATTCCAAAATCTAATCAGCTCTTAACATAATAAAAAACACGTCGATTTTCGCAAACAGGGTTAAAATCGGTTGATTAGTTTGCGAGAAATCGTTGTCGAAAGAAATCGAAACAAACCGTTTTTTTTTTTACTTAAAAAATCGCGTCAAATCCTGTATATTTTCGAGTGTTCTGAACTCGAAAATAGTGGGAAGTTTCAGAGTTGGCCTACAGGGTTAACCTATTTTTTTTCCCAAAAATTAAGAAACATTTACGCGGTGAAAGATTTTTATCACTAGAAAAAGCTGTCGAAGAGTTAGAAAAATATGTTTCCGAGTCACTATGGAAAGGTGGCATAAACATTTTCGAAATTGGTTTATTCATTCGAAAAAGTACATTTACGATAACGGAAAATATTTTGAGAAACAATAAATTCATTTTTGGGTTTCGAGCCAGTATGGTAAACAGAACCCTTATAGTTCCGTCATGTCCGTTCGTCCTTTTGTATGTCTCAGACATTTTACTCAAAAACCACTAGATGTATATTGATTAAATTTAGATTATAGGTGTCTTGTATAAACCGCTACTAAATTTCGTAGTTAAATGACAAAGATTTCTAGGGAAGGGGGGGCACTCCATACATGTAACAAAAGATGAAAAATTGTTTTTTGGCAAATATCAACGCGTGGAACATATTTCCACAGTACTTTTAAAAACACTTTTTAATTAATTAAATATTATTTAATGCATTGTAAGCTACAAATGTACTACAATATGTACTGTTTTTGATGAAGGAGATCAGATTGATGTCATTTACACATACGTCTCCAAAGCATTTGACAGGGTCAACCACCTACTTCTATTTCAAAAGCTGTATTCACATGGAATTCGCATCAGTCTTTTTAGGTGAATCTGTACTTATCTCAACAACAGAAGCCAGTTTGTTACGCTTAAAGGTGACGTTTCATCTTATGTTCACATAACTTCTGGAGTTACACAAGGTTTGCATTCGGGCCCTTTATTTTTTAATGTATTTATAAACGATTGGATTAATATTCTCTCCTGCCCTACTCTTCTCTATGCAGATGATCTTAAAGACTTTTGTTAAATAACCTCACATGAAAATTGTGATCGCCTTCGAAGAGACCTAAACGTGATATACAACCGAAGCATCAAAAATTCTATGAGGCTAAATATATCCAAATGTTTTGCCAAAAGCTTCACAAACACACAAAAAAAAAAAACAAAATTTATTTTAGCTTCGATCACTATTTCAATCATATAATGATCGCTTTCGATCATTATATGATCGAAATGATGCTTTATATTTTGGGTATATTTTAATTATTTAATACTTCGTTATTCTCTGTTTGCATAGCACGCAATGTACACGTAGTTAGGATCACAATGCTGTCACTAATATAAAATTCTTACGCCCACTAACAGTGCATTGATTGTCACCTGTTTAGTGTACCTTATGAAATAAATTTGATCAAATTATATTTCTGTGATATTTCTATTTATTCTATGAGCGAAATCAGGCGCAAAATATAAATTTGTAAGAGAGTGATTCTGTAATATATACAAACTGTACCATCAAA
Source organism: Eumeta japonica (assembly GCA_005406025.1). Classification (NCBI taxonomy): domain Eukaryota; kingdom Metazoa; phylum Arthropoda; class Insecta; order Lepidoptera; family Psychidae; genus Eumeta; species Eumeta japonica. Next base: position 83,350 of record BGZK01001462.1, read on the forward strand.
TGTAAATCATAATCTATCGCATCGTCGTCGATTTCATGTACTCATATTTTAGGACAGTATTGTTTAATATTGCTTAAATACGGTTTAATACATATAAAAATTAATATGTATATATATTGTTATCAATTATATAGTATACATGTTTCCTTGCCTATTTCCTTTTCTTGTTGGCGGGGGATAGGTGTCGCTTTTGCTACTACCGACAAAACAATTAAGTAATTTGCAACGTATGCGACGATAATATATAAAATCCAAATTGTGCAGTGCCGCGACAAGGGGTAAGCCTTCTAGTTCCTAATTATTTCTTTTTCCTATGGTATTTATTTAGACAATATACATATCTATGCAAAGTTCGAACGCAAATTGGCATAATTTTTAAGTTTAGAGGAAACTGCCATACACTAATTTGAGATTTTGTGTTGAGCAAGAACCTGAAATTAACAAGTATAATAAGTGAAAGTGGTCTAACATCAATTAGCGCTTTAGCTGCCACAAACAAATCAAGTGACAAGATAAAAGCTTCCAATGAAAATTAATTAAATGCTACATAATATATTCAGCGTTCGGGTGTATAATTCTCTTAAACCTAATTTCTTAGATTAATTATCTGAGTTTTCTTAGCGAATTGATTTTGACTCGGAAAATAACGTAAATTAATGCTAGGTTCCAGGTGAGTAGGGAAATGATTTTTTAAATTAAGTCAAATTGAGCTGCTTACTTTCTATTGCAGAGAAAATATTAGGGTATTGATTCCGGATAGAGGTCTTTAACGGTTTGTTCTACCTACTTACCTAGCGGTGAGGACGTAACCCTAAACCTAGGGTAACATAAAGGAACGGCGTGACCTTAGAGTAGGTTGATAAAATCTGACACTTTATTAAAATGCTCTAAAGAATTACAAACTTGTGTCAATGTATTACAAAGATTTTTAATAAATATCAAAATATTTATAGTATTCGCGTATACCCCATTACAAAATCAAAGTAAGTACAGTAATGCATAGACAAACTTGTACGCACACAAATATGTGGTGTTGGAACTAATTGGCGCATAGAGTCTGCACATAATTGAATATCTGCGGCCGATGGACGGCCCCGGGAAGGCTTTCTGAGAGCGCCCCCCCCCACTTTATATCCCTTCGTGATAATGCTGGGTTATTGGAATACAGAGGGCCCTGATAAAATCAATGTCCCTGTGATGGCGGGCTCCGGTGTTTGTACTCTCCGAAAATAATGGTTTTGGTGGATAATTATTTTGGTAGACTTTCGTTCAGCGTTTCTACATAGTAGTCGATAGTACTACTCACAAAAAAATGTTACTGCTGTATCGTACAACTTCCGTTTCTGAGTTCACGTCAATTACATTTTTTTTTCTACAGTCATAGAGCACAAGCTGTTTTGTGTCTTTGTTGTTGGTAACGTTTTGAATCTATGAATCGATTTTAAAAATCACTTGACGGGTAAAAAATACATAATTTGCAAGCGACTTGAACTACATTTTTACATAAAGACCGGTTTTGCTCGAGAGATTACCGCTTTGATTTCGAATATTGAAGATATTAGGTTCAAATTCTGGTTCAAAATTGTAAAAATAATGCTATTCAAAAAGTGTTCGAATCACTTTTTTATGTGACGTTTGATTAATTATAAAACGATTTCGCTAATATCGTTTTTTTTTTCGTTTCGCAGACAGATCTCTTTCAATTAATTTGAATATCTTTCGAGCTGCAAATGGTAAACACCTGTCGATGTGTTGATGCTGAATATAATAAAATTCAATTTCGGTCAAAATCTTAATAAAAATTCTAATGTAAGTGGTGATTTATTGAAGTATCATAATATAAAAAAAATGTCATACAAATATGTATTGAAAAAAAAAACTTATAATACATTGATATTGGACCTTCTACACTTTTGGCACTTTTGGTGTTTTTTAATATGAAATGCTGTAAATTTTTTTAGATTGCAAGCAAAAGCAAAGTTTTAATTTCACGAATATCTTCGCGCAAGGAAAGATCTACATGTCGTATGTATAATGCATAACAATAACTGATAAAGCGTTTTAATGCTGATTCCCTAATCTGTTAAGTATATCGATAGCCATCAGGATCTCTTGGCGTCCATTGGCGAATTAGTAATTCAGCAACTGTATATTGTTATAGAGTCTAATAAACTTTTACTCAAAATTGATATTAAACAATAGAGAATAGTCACTCGCTCCTGGAGAACATTTTAAAGTGTATGTTCTGAACAACTATGGTTAGCAGTCCCCAACCGCACTGAGCCAGAGTGGAGCACAAAAGTTCAAGACCGAAATAAATGGATATCGGTGGGTTGATTGACTGACTGATGGCTGACTGAAGTGATTAAAAGTAAATCACCAACTTAAGTCGTATGTGTTGATATCTCAGCTATATGGATGCAAGTGACCCATAAATGTCGTCATCTCAAAAGAGGAACTATTAAAGCCTGCAAGTGAAAACGCATCGGGCACTAAACTCTTTTTTTTGGTGAATAACAGACGAAGAGTATTTGTACCGGAGCCTTCCTACAAATCAATCACGTAGCAATTACGGCGCAAAATCCAGCGAATCCGGCGCGCTCCCGGCAAATTGAAAAAGTAATTGAATTTACATATGAATAAAAAGAAAACAGCGTAGGCGACGCGCAGAAGGCTAATTAGGAGGCAGGGCGTTTGTACTAAAAGGGTCTTTCTAGGATACAAAATGGGCGTGTAGAAAATCTTTAAAAGCATCACGTAATTCTAAAGCTTCCACTTATTTGTAGTTTTATCATTTTGAACTAAAAACACCGACTTTACAGATGCATCCATTCCATACAATTTAAAATTAAAATATGGTTCTTTTTTTTTTGCGATTCGTTCCATTGGCCTAATGCTGATAGCGTGAATTGATGCTAAAAGAGAAGCTACACCTCAGTAAAACATGTATTGTTCGTAATAAAATTGAATTATCATAATCGAGTCCATAAAGCTAAGTAATCATTAAGAACTATTAGTTCTTGTTCCCATCTCTGATTTCTAACATCGTTCTGATCGCCGCAAATACCATCAACATTTTGGTGGCTGGCGTTTTATTAGTATATGCTTCATGTTAAACTTTCTATCACGTACGGTAAAGCTTTGAAACGACATACCACCAGCGGCATTCCTAATGGAATACCGCTAGCGGTATTCTACAAAACAAGGTATTCCTTTTTGAAAAGCCGATATTGCACTGGTCGTTCCTATGGGATGGCGGTTGTCGATGGACGACAGTGACCATCTACGCCTTGATACCCCGTATGCTCGTTTGCTTCTTAGGAATCCTATAAAAAATGGCCAATATATAAAACGGACGAGCATAATTTTATCCATCTGCTTTCGCTTTTCTTGTTTCTTGTGCTCTGTGTCCAGAAATTATAACTCACTTGTAACATTGTTAGCTTGAGACTAATTTCAAACGAGACGATTTGCTAAAATGGTCTTTCAGTGGAAAGTCCCATTTTTGTTAACCTAAGGCCTATTTAAGCACCATTGAGTGTATATACAAACATGGTCGATGTTTGTCGATTGTCATGGGAAATTGAAAATAATTATCTGTTTTAATACACGTGTGACGATCAAAATAATTTGTGGAAGTTTTAGTTTCATATAAACGTTCAATGAGGACGGTTTGAATCGTCAATATGTGCAAATCCAATGTGCAAATCGACGTATGACACGGTTTAAGACAAAATCGATGTATGACATTTCTTAAACTCTTTTTTGTCACTGTCGCATACGAGTTTTATTGGTTTTATTGGTGGATGTAATTGTCTGCATGTTCCTCAGGATGTGCCTAGTCGGCATGAAACATACGTAGAAATAACAATTCAATAAATAAAATAAATAAAGAAGATAAATAAAAATATTAACATTTGCTTAGTTTTTGATATCTGTCAATCCTTTCGAATCAATATTCAATTCGTTGGATGAGGATTCGTAGTGGAAGGACAGCTTCGAGGGTCAGCAGCGGGTTGCATGCTGCTCGTTACTGTATGTCGCAGATATGCGTCTACATCGATCTTATCTCATCTTAAATTCGCCGCTGCGAATCGTAATTGGAAAAGTATTGTTAAATTTTTGATATAGGCACAGAGCGCGAACGGCCTCTCACAAATATGTATTAACTGTGCATACACGTGTGTTAGATATGACTAGAAATGGATTCGAAGTATTCTGGATATAAATGCAGTGCCGTAGCTTGTAACCCTAAAACTCGTAATATTTTATGGAAAAATTAAGTTAGAAAGTAAGTGCCCGTAAGTTATGATATGACATAAAAGTTAAGTTTTCTAAACATTAAATGTTCATACATTATTTATCTAGACACATTTCACCCTAGAACGATAAAGGATACTAGACTGTATTACTGCAATATACGTTCTAATTTACAGTGTCCAAAGTATGACTGTTTTTGCGCTGACAAGGGATAGCACTGTTATGCTGGCCGTCATTATGATCGCTAAGCCACGGTTTCACATGGAGATTTATTCATTACTTTCGGAAGTAACTTCGTCTACGACAAATTTACGACTGTCGGACGAAAAGACAAGCAAACAAAACTAGCACAACACCATCAGTTTATCTTTTTTCTTATTATAACATGGTGTATATTTTTTAAAATTCTGAGTAGGATTCTAGATATTTATATCTATCATTAAATATTAAATATAAACAAAATTATAACAAGAGTAGCGGTAACTTACCGATAAACAAAGCCTTCGAACTAGAAAGTATCGGGTTCGATGTTGACCACGGGTGAAATAACCAATTAGTTTGTATTTTAAAATTCGTGTTCACAAAGCAAGTTATACTATCGGTTTCAGACGTTGTTACAGTATTGATGCTAGCGGTTGTTAACAGCTTCCAATCTGCATTGGGCCAGCACGGAGGGCTTAAGGTTAATCAAAAAGATCGATTGTTCAGTGTGAAGAAAAATAATGTGGTAGGTTATAACTATGTAGGATAATTGTATGCAACCTGGCTACGCTGTTGCTTTGTAGTTTTTACTAAACTTTTGTTGTCCTGGGAATAAGTCGTATTTTAGCAATTATTAAGTGTCTCGCTATTTTTTTCTCTCAGTGTGAAACCTTAGGGAACGTCCATAAACCACGTGGTCATATTTTAGTCTCTCTAGGACTCCTCCCTCCCCCCATGTGGCCTCACGTAGCCTTTCTATGACCCCAACCCAATGGAACGTGGTTTTTTCACGATACATTAATTTATTTATAAAATAAAATAATTAATAATAAATTAATTTATTAACAGTTTATTTTTTTCAAATAATGTATTTAATTATTTGATTCCTCTTGTTAAATTAACATCGGGGGTCACTCAAATTATCTTATTCAACAAAATTTTCATCTGAAGAAAACCACGTAGCTTTGCTCTCGACTCCCTCCCCCCTATTACGTGCCTCAGCGTAGCGCTTAAGCTTATCCCTCCCCCCCCTTGGTCGAGCTACGTAGTTTATGGACGCTCCCTTACACAGCGACGATTATATTCACATTACAAACATTAATACATATTTTTTTCTATTGTAAACCTTTTTAGTTCAGTTTTAAATTTGAATACTCCTTTTTAAGAAAACTTAAGATTTTGAACTACACAATATTTTAGTTCTTACACACCCGTACATACTAATGTATATTAAATAAAAAATATTAATTGTTGCTGCCAACTAGCCATCAACAGCGCTAGCTACTGGCTAATTAACTAGCAAGCGAATTTTAAAAGAACTAACCCACGGCTAGTCGGTCTTACACCTGCTTAATTTTCACAATATATTACATTCTCATACATATTTTATTTTTGTATTGATGTTGACATTATTAAATTTAGGGCCCCAAAGGGTCGACAGCTTTTTACTATCCTATTAGCATTCTTCGAGTCAGATTAGTGGAGGAGCAACAAGTCGCTTCTTGTTAGGTCGGGCATCTACAGACAGCTTCAAACTTCGTTACAGCCGCATGAGTTGAAGGACAAAAAGCTCGGAAGCCCTCAGACGCGAATCCATATTACGCAAGGTGTCGTTTATTTCTGTCGTTTTGCGAATGCGACACGCGGGGTGCGTCTCGATTTTGTAGCGCGCGGGTAAAGAACGAATCGCGTCGCCGAGCGCCGTCGTGTCTCGGACGTTTAATAACAAGGAAAATAAAAAGCTGCAGGAACATCTCTACCGGGAACGGGGACGGAGAGAACTCACGAAAAATATCGGCACGACATTAAATTCCAAAGGATAGGTAAGAGACATTCGCAAAACGCCGTGTGTTTGCACAAAAAGATTGTGCCCGTGTAAATAGCGGGCGCTCCCGCGTTTGATAGATCAACAGACGGCCCCCGCTCCCCGACAACCTCCGCCCCCGCAATTGTGTAAATACAACAGAAAACAATTATTGTACCAAACGAACAGAGTACGTTTCGCTCGAGGATATATTCTGTTTGCGATGCAATAACTCGTTTAAACAAATAAATCGGTGTGCGCGCTAAACAAAAAAAAAAGTGTATACATTGTGCGAATAGTAGAAATTTTATAACAAATTTATTAAAGTTGCATTTATATTTTTCTTCTTTTTTTCCTTCTGTATAATTCTGATTAAATTTGTGCAAAGACTAAAAAGAGCTTTCATATTTATCCGTTGTTTGAAGACGTCTCAAAGGATTAAATTTTTAATAATCTTATATAATACTGACCTAATTAAATTAAAATCTTTTGATGCGGTGCATAATATAATAATTGTGAATTTCACAACTAATTATTTCAATATATATACACATAATATAAACACATATTTTTTTTTTATTTTAACGATTCAATGTCAAACGTCCAAGAATTTAGTTAGAACTGTTGCACTGTCTTATAATTTAACGATTATTTTTTGAGGATTAAAATTTTCATAAATAAAAAAATATAAATATCTAATTCGTTGCGATATTATTTTACGCCCGCTCTGTAGTGTCAGCACCAAACTAACCGCGCCGTGCACCATGCGCAGCCGCCGGCCTAACAAAGCACTCATTTAGCCCGTGGGCTTTATTCAATTCTTCAACTCGCATTATGGTGTTCATTCGATTCGTATTTATTTTATTTATCTTTGCGCAAAAGTTTAAATTTTACCTCTATTTTATAATCAGACCATAAACACAAATAGATATGTGTCAAACCTGTGAAGTGAGCATTTGAACTCGCATGATATGTTGCGTACCTGGCTATTATACTTTAAATGCTTAATGAATTATATGGTAGCCAATTTAAAAGCGATTGTAGTGGATTTTGGAAATAATTTTCATTAGATAATTTTCTTACATCATGGTTTTTATTCGACTTTATTATAATTATTTTTTCATTTCCTCTATATAATCTTATTTCTCTAATATTTCTTTTTGAATATATGATTCATATAATACGCTTAAAGTATATTTTTGAAATACTTCTATAAAATTTTCCAAAGAATTTAGTTTTGATAGCGATTTCCAATATTTTGATTTTTTTTTTGTAATTTATTGGGTACCGATTTTGGTTTTCCTTTGACTGGTTTTTTTTAGAGTTGCGTAGTAAACAAAGAATCCTTATAGTTTCGTCAATTCCGTCCGTCCACCTGTTTGTCTATCTGCCCGCGGCTTAGCCCAGAGACTCTTAGTATTACAAAACTGTAATTTTATATCGGTATACATAGTAATAACATCGACAAAGTCGTAGAATAAAATGTCGACAAAAATTTTAGGGTGCCTTTCCTATACATAAGGTGGGTGAGAATTTTTTTTCTCCTCTATCCCATGGTGTGGAGTATTGACGTTTAAACTGCTAATTTCATTAGAATCAATTATCCCCTCTCCTTACCAAGTACGTGGTTAATGTTGCATATATATGGAAATTCATAGCCGTCGTATATACAATGCAGTTAAAAGGAAAACTATCGCAATTAAATAGGCTTTACTAGGTAACGAATATTAATTAGCAAATTTATAAAATTCACTTGAAGATATAAGGCTAAATTTCTTACAAATGCAAATGAATTTGAAATCACTGAAATTGTAAAATTTTAAATAATTGAAAATTACTAATGTGACGTTGTCGGTTGTGTAAAATAAATTGTGAATAATTTATGAACCATCTAATATTATGGAAATATAAAATCATAACTTTCTTAATACCCGTTCTATATGGGCCCGTATTTAGACGTTATTAGCAATTAAAGCATGAACTCAACTAATAGTTCCACAGTATCAAACAAAAATTCCCTTCTAGGTCAGCATATTGTGACGATGCAACTACGGAACCCTATACTGCACGTGGCCCGATATGCACTTGTCCGGTTTATCTTTTAAGCGGTTCTATAACAGGCACGCACCTAAGTTTTTCTGTGAGTGCTACGTTTACAATAAACAATAATCCTCGCATAAAAAAAGTTTCCAAAGAGTTCTTTTTTGAAGGATTCCGATATCAGTTTCCCTTTAGACGCCGCTTTAGATCAAAGACGTGTACCGTCTTTGATTCCATTACTCTCAAAATCAAATTATGTCACTGAAATGCACAGTCTTACAGCGAAAATACACGTACCGCAGTTAAATTATACTGTTATTGAAGCGATTTTGTTAGCGCTTTAGGTCTCGATCTTCAGATTCCAATTCTGGACACTGTTGATAAAAATAATTTTATGTTCACATTTTCTTTGTTTAATAAATTCTATCTACATTTATACAAGCGAAGCTACGGGTGAAAGGTAGTGTATATTAAAGCTTGGCCAAGTAATGTATAACCATACTAAAATATGAATCATGAAAATCGGATCGCTAATTCTCAAGTTGTCATTCAAGATTCAAGCGTGCAAACGCGCAGACAGATAGACTGAAAGATGTCGTTTTTTACATTATGTGATTCAATAAAATATGCAGTTTTTATATACATGAGCTATTATAATTTTATAAATCCTCTTTATTGAAACAACTATGCGTCAAATATTAATAACAGTTCCCTATTTAGGAAAAGCTACCCTAACATAGAACGAAAAATTTGAAAACGAATGGCAATATAAATAACGCGATAAACGTATTTGCGTCGTATGGCTTACAACGACGTCTGCCCTTACCCATCTGCCCGTGTTCGGATACTTTTGTAAGCGGCGCTTTCAGCGCAATAACACAGCGGTAGATATTTCTATCCACTCCACTCTTTGCGTGGTATTCAAAGATTCTAAAAAATAAATATTATTTGATTAAATAAGTTGATCTCGAAATATAGATATTAAACAATAAATATTATCATAATAGAAGTTCCATATGTTCTAGAAATTGGATTTTGAATCTGAATAGTTTTCACATAATGTACTTACAAATGGACGAACAAATCGACGTACAAACAGACGAAGTAATTGAAAAACTGTTTCTTTTTATGTTCTATTACTTAATTTTCACGTTATAATTATTTGTACAAATATTTAATACATAGACACGGAAAACTTACAATTTTATAGAATACAGATATTGCATTCTTTGTTTTCATGTTTAAAATTTATCGAGGTAATTTACCTGGTTTCACATTGGCAGCTTTTGTACCTCGAAACCTAATGATACTGACGAAAAGATGCATAACCAAAACGAAGTTACAATATGAAGATTTCCATTTACAAATTTGCGTGACGATATTTAGAAAAAGTTTATTTGTCCCGGTATCCCGTAGAATGTGAAAGCTTAAAGAAAAATTTTTTGAAACAAGGTCTTGAAGCTGCAATGCGTGTTCGCATGTCACTGAAAACAGATCTTGTATCTCGCGTACGGCACAAATACGTCTAAATATTTAGAAAAGCGGTCAAGTGTATGCTAGTTACAAAGAATTCCGTAAATAACTCTTCTTTGGAGTTTGTGCTGTATGTTCAGGATTTAAGAGTTATTTTTCCTTGAAAATTCTGTTCCTGTGCTGCGTTTTTAGATCACGACCAAAAAGATTCTACAAATCTTTTAGTGGAGCACGTAATGAAGTAATAATGTTCATTAAAATTATTAGTTGTAAATACCTACGGAAGTACTAATAAAAAATTTAAAGGCGGTTATTAACTTTTTTTTTTAAATATTTTAAAAATTAGTAACGAAATAGAAAAGTGTTCAAATCGTGAGTTTGGAAGGATATTCCATGGACCTGGAGATTTTTTTTACATTTTAAAGGTAATTTCCAGCAATGTCGTATTTATGGCGAGGTAGGCGTATTTCTAATATAGTGTTTCTTATATATTATTTTAATAACATTACACAGATTAATCTGGTAGATTGGTGATCATGTACTAAAATTTTCATAAAGACAATTCAATTGGAATCGAAATAACAAATAAACAAAACAACTATACTTAAATTTTATTTGTGTCACACAATATATGTATGTTAAAAATAGTATAAAACGAAATCGACAAATATAAGCAGGCAAAAACGACTCACGTACCCACCTAAGCATTGAAATTCTCAAACATATCAAGTGGCGAATTTAAGAATATAACAATTTTCCGTGTTAGCAACGAATGCGACGACGTGAGAACCTTTTAAATGTGACGTGATCATTCCGTCGCAAATCCTGGTAATGCGTCCGCCGGCACGTCTGCCGCCGCGCGCCGCCCGCCAGGAGGCGCTGTCAAATAATAACCTATTTTCTACTTCGATGGACTCGAGGGCGACGTCGACGCCCTTACATCCGGCCATGGAGGTTCCTGCACCGGATCTCTGGGTTCGATTCTCGACGCGTTAAGTGGGTGGTTTTAAGAGAGTCATAAGTCGGCGATAACCCGCGCGACAAGTTAAGGGTATTTTTTCTTAATTCCGTTATATGTGAGTGACAAAATTTTTTAAGTAGTTATTTATATATCACATTTTTTTGTAGTTTCTTCGTAAATGCATACTCTAAATTATAGGGCCGGCTGGAAATAGCTATATAGCCCTTGAAAAGTATTTGAATTAGAAGCAATAAGATGACTTTAATTTTATATTTACATCCGTAAGCTTCCATACAAATATATGTATAATGTATAATTATATTATTATATGTTGTAACCTAACAATATATATTTTTCAATGCTAAAGTATTATAGTTCTATTTTTAAAGGCAAATTGATTAAAAATATGTATAAATATTATAGATAACTTAAGGTTTCTTCTACGGGGTAAATCTGAGTTTTACATAAGTTGTACGATGTTGATTTGTGGTATCACGGCTTAATAGTCTTTGTTTAGTTGAAAATTAAAAATGATAATTTTTGGTTACTTTTACAATATTATAAAAGTAAATTTGTATTTTTGCGAGTAGCTGAATTATAATAGAAAGCTGCATTTAGCACTAGTAAGTAAAACGTAACAAATTATAAACAATATATTACTGTTCCCATTTTAAATTTCAAAAATAACTATTGATAAAGATGTTTCTGTCGAAATTCTCTTTATTTAAAGTTAAAATCTTCTATGAACTTAATTTTAGAAATGTGAATGAAACGCGTTACAAAATTCCGATGAAACAGTTCCAGCACAGTGCCTTTCCCGATCTCTATTGTCCTAGATAAATTTACACGAATCTCCAAGAAGGTAGTTTTTTAGAGCGAATATCTGGAGGCGACAGATGGTGCTAATATTCTTAGAGAATTTAAGTAAAAATCAAAGTATAAAATGACTAATCAATGGAGCGATTCTAATTTATCAGAATAATTTATAAAGTTTTATCTATAATCGTTAATGTATTAGAATTTGGCGATAATTTAAAAACTACCCGTATTAACTTAACGTCAAGGGAATGGCGGCTTGCGACAAAATGAAAAACGCAACTCGTAAACTTTAACCACAAATCTTGCATATTGTCGATTTGTTCATAGGTTATTTGTCAAGTTTCAAGATCATTATCCCTTTTAGTTTTGTTTTTATCCTTCGGTGTAACTCGCCGTAACATGTCAGTCATTTTTGTATAAAAGTATTTTCCATGTATATGGTAGTCTCACAAAAATTATAAAAAAAAAACTTCAATGCGGTAGTTGCGTGTATTGAATAATCAAGTGAAATCAAGTAAAAGAAAACAAAGGAAACTTTTTCTTAGGTTGTTTCTCTAGAGCTACGTCGTCCAAACTGTATGCGGGACACCGCGGAGGGCGCCGGAGATAGCGCGCCCTGGCACGAAACAAACGCGCGCGCCGTACTCGGAAAAAAAATGCACCCGTTCAGTTGTTCCGCGGCTGTCACGCCGACGCGCCCTCGCCGATGATGTCTTCCATGAAGATAGGCGAAAGGAGCAAGTGGAAGAGGAAGAAGACCGCCAGATCGTTGGAGATCCGGGACGACAACGAGGACTGCGGCAGCTTAGCCTGGCTGCTGAGCTTCAGGCTCGACGAGCTGGTGAACGTGAAGGTGCCGGACGAGGAGCCCCCGAAGGAGGACACGCCGACCCCTGACGCCCCGCCGCCTGCGAAAAAGCCACCCTACACCTATCCGGAGCTTATAGAGAGAGCTTTGAGGGAAAAAGGCGAACTGACAGTTTCGGCGATATACCAATGGATTTCGTAAGATTTAATTTATAAATTAGAAATGGGAATTTACCTATTATTGATAGTTATGTATAAAATTACTACTATAATAATAAAATTGCATCACTCCTTATAAATTATTTGTTCTGCATACAATCATTAAATATATCTTTTGATCACCATCAAGTAAACTTTATTAATTTCGACTTGAAGATTTAGGAGTTGAGCATGAGCAACTTTAGCACGTTTTTTACGGCGTATTAGGTTGAATAAAAAATATGGAGACTGTCAGTACTATTCTTTTCATTTATAACGTCTGGAATAGTTTTTAAAATGGGGTAGCCAGGTACGGGACACTTGGTGTACGTTAAATTTAGACAAGCTCATAGATACACGGTCGAATTCTCTTCCATAACGTCTGGATGGAGAGTCAACTGTTCTATTACTGACCTAACTACTATTGTTTTGCAATTGAATGTGTATAATATAAAAAAAAAACTTTGTGCGACTGTGTTTCAAGTGATGTGGATTGGCCCTGAAATAAGTGATTACAGCCACACAAAAGCGTCTACGATATTCGGAAACCAGCCGACGCGTTACCTTCTTAATACCTTCACAGTCATACCGAACATTAAAAAATATATAAAAATATGTATATTAATTTTTGTACGAATAAAATATATTGCGGAACACTGATCGCACATCAGACCATCACATATCAGATTTATTGTGTTTCTCCACTACGAAGACAATGTAATATGAAAGTCAGTCATTGCTTGGCTCCATCTCGCCAATCCTAACGCAGCACGGAGCGCGTCGGCGGCGTAGACTCCACCGGGATGACACTTAATTATAATCTTAATGTGTACGACGAGAAAAGTCCAACTTGCTTTGTTGCAGCTCCGGTACGGGAGCCACTACTTGTCTTTAAAACAAATATCGTCCAGAGGTCGCTCGGGATCTTATATATGTACTTCGTGAATCAAAATTTTCAGTTTAATTAAATCAAGTGTTTTTTCCCCGATAACAATATGAACAAATATTTAAATATGTGTCTTCAGATGGTAATTTAAAAATATTTCTGTCCTTTTTTAATATTGAAATTAAGCCTTACCCAACAAATAATGTAGACTTTTATTCGTTACATAGTTCACGTGGCGGCCGCTTAAGCGAAAGGCGAAATTGAAGCGAATTGATTCGCTTCAGTCGATCTTTATTGGCGGTCGTAAAGTTGACGCGGGCCGATAAAATTAATCGTACGATTTTTGAAAACTTTACGATTTCGTCTGAAATCATTTTGGGAAATTGGGAAAATTCGTTTATCGGCGGACACATTATTTCGATAAATGCAATTCTTATAGTTCACCTACGTAATCAATTAAAGAATTATCCTTAAAACCTTTTATTACAATTTCAATATTTCATTATTATTACATAGATTACGTTTCGTCCCAATGTCAATCCTCGTGATTTTGTAATAATGGGAGACTTTAAATCAATACGATTTGTGTTCATTTGTCAAAAAAAAATAATAGAACGTATACGAATACATTTTACTGCTGAATATTAGAAAAAAATAGTCACTTTCATTTATGATTATTAATTATTAAAACACGTATGTTTTAAAACACATATGGCCCATAAACGGCCCATATGCTTATGAAATAGAGACGGTACATAAAAAAAGCTTTTTTTTCAAACTTTCAGTTTTCACACTTTATCGCAAATATTTAGAGATTTATTGCATATGTATAATACTTTTTCCGATTTGTTATCGGCTACCGTAGCGCAGTGCCGGGAGTCCGTCTATCGCTTTGGATTGCTGAGGTTCATTTTTATTGAAGAAGAAATAACGTAACTAAATAAATTAAAAAAGATAATAACCACCTTAAAGACTTATTTCAATTTTTAAACAAATGTCTGTTTATAAATAGCTTTCTAGTAGTACTAGTCTGAGCTAGGCTGTGGTCTGCAGACGGACGGTCGGGCGGACATGGAGAAACTATAAGGATTTCTTGTTGGTTATTGAACATTTTTCACTCGTAATGTCTATCTAGTATACGGTACTAACTGTCTTTGCTTCCATATGCAGATATTAGATTCATCTGACACGCGATATGTGCAAATGTCTCTGTATTATCACAGTAATATAGCTACTGGATACACGAATCCCAATGCAAGAGGAATGTCCGAAAGTTGAATTTATATTTTTTGATATATGACCACTGAATAAATCATTAAATAAATTTAGTAAATTATTTAATGATTTGCTAAATTTATAAAATAATTTAAAAAAATATATGAAATTTATTTTATGATTTACTAAATTTATTTAAAAAATTAATAGTTTATTTTATTAATTTAACAGCGTTCTGTAGCTATTCGACGTTTATCGGTTATCATCGTTGCACATATTCCACGTTAATAAGCGTACGATTCCTATAAAAATTGTAATTTTGTGGGTAAATCTCATTAGCAGATTAGGGCCCAGATAAGGGCGCTGCCGCGCACCGACAACCAATAACCGTATTAATGACAAATCCTATCTGTGTTTACTGCCGGATAACGCGCGGGAAGTGCCTTTCGAACACGTGCGCGATATCGGGCGTTAGGCCGAGCGCACACGGCGCGGGGCGGCGCGTGCGCTGCGAGCGGGCCGAGTGTCAGCTGAACGCGAATCGAGCGCGTGACGAACGAAATTCGTGTAGCTCAGACGCTATTAGAAGCCATTCAAAGCACTATTAGGTTGATATTTCTCAAACTGACTTATAATCTTATTTTACAATAATAACAGTGGCAGAGATTTTGATATAGAAATTAATTTTGATATAGATTGTGATGATGATGGAAAAGAACACTCGAGAACAGTGTTTGCTGCGTCAGCTGTATGCTCGCCGTAAATCTTTATTTCGCCTCTAATTCGTATTCAGCTAGAGTTTGGAAAGCTGAATGAAATATTTTTTTGATAAATGTTCTAGTAAAATCGAAGCCAAAGTATGTTAAGTAATGGTTGTTCTTAATTTATAGATTTAAATTTTCTGTTTATTCATCTGAACGTATAACTTAATAGACTCTCTGGCTTAGTCGAAATAAATTGTGGTATTTCTTGTTCAATCTAAATGTAGTTTTAATAGCCTATGCATATGGAATTATATTTAAAAGTGTTATTTAAATGTTAAATATCTCTGCTATTATTAATGTATAAAATAAAACTGTTATCACATGTTAAATTTTTCGAGGCAAATAATAAAGTACGTTTTTAATTTATACTCGTACAATATAAAGGTTAAAATACAAATAATATTTTATTAATATTTATGCAATATGATGGCAGTAGAAGGCACAAGGTTCCTAAGAATGCTTTATTCTATCGTCACTATAATTAAACCTATTTATTGTATTAAATACATAATATTAAAAAAAATGAAACAAATCTTCTTTTATCGTCGCATAAAGTTGTAATTATATTCGTAATATTTAAAAAAACTAGCATCAAAGGAATAAAATATCAAACAATTTTTTTTTACTATTTACAATATGAACATTTCAAAAGTAAAAAAAAACCTTCAATTTTATACTCTCTCCAATACTTCATAAAATATGTTAGTGACGAAGGGTACGATTTTTTAAAAGGGCTTCCCTTTAACTTCGCAAAATGGTAATTCCTGTTTTTGTAAGAGAATAACTGTATCAATGAACCGCTTTATCAATTTCCAGTTACGATCTACTTTATGCTGTTTCGATGGAATTAAAAAAAAATCTGAATATTTCCGAATTCATTTAAAGATATATAAGTACGTTTTTTTCCAATCTGGACATGTTTTCTTGCGAAATAATCATGTTGTTTACACGTGTCAAACTTGAACGGTTCCACATGCTACTAGAATTTTATTAAACAAGATACAAAGATAATACAACGTTTTATTTAATTTTTTTTTTGATAGCGAAAACTGTATTCAGAATACGTGCTCTTAGAGCCATCGTTGTTTTTTATATGAATAAAGCTAAAGCTAGCAATGGAAAAAGATAAAATAATTATTATGGATTTTTATTTTATTGTCGAAAAAGTGATAGTTAAAAAACCGTAACGCCGGCGATACCTATGCTGCGACTATTTTATCCGATATTTCTTAATGATATTTCCTTATCACCATGTAAAACAAACCAACCTGATGTTATTTTGTAAATCTGAAAATATTGGCTTAACCTATAAATTCTCGTTTAGGGCAAGCTAAAAGTAAGAATTTTCGATACAACAATAAGTGGTATATCATTGACAAATATTATTTTATTCGAAGTTTACCACCGAGAGTTACTTTTTGGGCAGTTTGTATATTACATTACCCCTTTTTAAAAAAACTTAAATGGCCATATGAAAGAATTATTTCAGTTTCATAAAATGTTGCGCAATTTTGTCAATATGTTTGTTGACAGTTGAGTTTCACTATAGAAGTGTTTTGATACGAAAAATCTATTAGCGCATTTTAACAGCGACCATGACAATAAACGGCATGACACTCTTAAGTCGTTATGCCATCTCTATGCTGCCGATCTCTACTGCCTTGTGTGCGCGAGACACGTGTATCATATACTTAATTTATTCTCCGTGTGTCTTGTAATATATTTTGTATATTATATTATACTAATAAGAATAATATTAAAAATGAATGTAATACCTTATAGGCTCTATATTTTTATTTATTTTACTCAATATTTATTTACTAGTTTCTTATTTATCAATTATAACTTCTTTCAATAACCGTTAACTTCGTTGTTTCTCATCTGCTATACGTAACGAGACGACCTCCTATGTTTTATAATAATCAGTACCTAATATAAAAATAAATAATATAATGAGAATATACAGAACACCAAACTTATAAATATTACTTAACTTCAAGAAAGTTAATAAAACTTGAAGGTAAAGTACAAGAATATCGTAAATATAACTTTTCAATTATTAATACACAAATATATATTAAAATGAGACATTGCAAAGAAGAGAAAATAAAGATGAATTGTACCTATTTAGTAATGGGATTAAATAGGTTACAGTTTAGTAGTAACTTACGAATTTAATACATTTTCATACAATCTAAAGAATTTATTTGAAATCTCTTTTACTGTATTGGTATTTACTAAAAAGCAATAACAGTCATTTATAAAAGAAAATAGTGTGTGGTAGAGCCAGGCTATAGTTAACTTGGTTACAATGATAGCTAAAATTGGTTGGCTGGACCAATGAAATACCACAGTCTCACAGAAAACATAGTCAAGTACCATCTTCCATTGTTTTTTTCAATTCAGTGAGTTATAGACCCTGAGTTATAGAACTCGATTTATTTCAGCGTGCTTTTGTTGTGATATCTAATTCACGTATTAAGCGGGAGCCGTCTACGGAATGAATCGATGTATACACGTGCGAGCGATAAAACGATTACCGGAGGCCGGCGTAGGCATCGCCGCGTCCTGACGAGATCGATCGACGCGCCGGCGGCCGTGCCACGCCGCGACGGCGCCGCGCCGGGCCCGCGCCGCGGGGCGCGCGCGCGCCGCTCGCCGTATGGACAATTTTTGATGGCTCCACAATGAGATCGGGTTTTATACAACCTAATGCAACTTCCAGTCGAGATTATTCATTCGTTTTCTAATGAGGCTAATTTATTTCTTTGATCTAAAGAGGTTTACAGTCTTATTTATAGATTTCGTGTCGATGAGGCCAAATTATCACATTACTAATGTTTACTAGCGGACTTTTTTTTTTGCGTAAATATAGAACGTATTCTTCACTTTTTTCATATGTATTCGTTATTGGTAAAAGGAGTTCAATACAATGTAGGTACGGGGCTGCATTTAAATGAGATCGTCGTATATTAAACGATAGAATGTGCCGTGGTTTTGGTGTAACAGTACACGTTCCTCTAGGATGATGTGATTGGAATGTGGTCCTAGATTAGAGCGGGATATATAAAATTTAAGAAATTCACAAAATTATGATTAAATTTTGTAAGATAAAGATTGATTGATTTGAAACTTAGAATTGAATGTTGTGAATTTTTAATTTGTCATTGGGATTATCTTATCTTGAATCTTGCCTAAAATCATTATTGTTTTAATAAGTAGAAAAATTACAGTGTTATAGTTTTTTTTATATTTGTTTGAAAGGAGCAATTCCTCATACATCGTACATCATACAAGTAGCGCACGCTAATTAGAAAACTCTTAAAAGGCGTGGCTTTTTCTGTCTTGATTGACAGATATCATCATAGCTCAGCCGATTTACAAGAAATATCTGTAAATTAATATGTATAAAATTTTATTGTGAATCAGTTTATTAAAAAAACTTTAATAAAATCCCTGCAGTAGTTTCTAAGATTAATCGTCACAGACAAACAGACGCCACGTCGGACTTTAATATATACTATGTAAGGTTTTTGTAGAAAAACATACTACAGTATTCAATCAAGTGATAATAACAGCCTAAGTGGCTGGCTATATGTGATTATTTGATTGTTTAATAATAAAAATGGATTTTGTGTTTTATGTCATTTTAAACTAATAGTTTAATTTAACGGATATCTTTAATAACAAATACTTAAAATAGTTAAACGTTTAACTACTCAGTTAAAAAGTACTTATTTCAAACGCATTAAGAATAACCAAGTTAAAATTAATTTTCGACTTATAAGAGTTACTTGGACAGTATTCTGTTTTACACTACTCAATTATTAAGTTAAAGATTCATTTTTAGTTGTGATTTGTTATTATTAGAAGTAACATTAGATAGGCGGTCTACAAACATTGATCATTTTTCAGAGACCGCTTCCCCTACTACAAAGCTAATGACGAGCGTTGGAAGAATTCAGTGCGGCACAACCTGTCCATCAATCCTCACTTCAGGAAGGGCGCGCGCGCTCCTCAAGGCGCGGGCCATCTCTGGTCCCTAGCCGCCAACGCCATAGACTTGTTACCCCCTAGAAATACCACTGTGTTCCTAAACGAGAAGACTGAAGATGTTGACTCCTTAAGAGTTGCAGATTTGATCAGTTGTCCCAAGGTAAGAAAAAGTGGTCATTATTAGCTCGTTTTAAATAGATTCAAATCGGTGTGGGTGGACTTCATAATATAACGACTACTTCTTACCATATTTCAGTGTTGCAATTTTCAGGCAGAATTAAATAAAATAGTAGATTTTGTGTAGTAAGTAGCTCAAGTCAAGTCAAAATCAGAATGACTTCATTTGTGCTACACAAAATTCTAACCGAACATAAATACATAAATACTTTTTTACCATTGAGAGTGCATTTACTATTTTGCATTAACCTATACTTACTTATACTAAAGTCGGCGTGATTTTAAAAAGTGTTGAAAAATGGTTACTATATTCGATACTAAGAAGGTTTCAAATATGTCAGTGTGGACTTCGTAGCTATTTCGAATAATCTCCTAAAGATTTTTCAAGCAAAATTATCAGTTTTCTTTAACTATTCTGAACCCACGATAACGATTGTTTAGTGACTAAACTTTATTACCGATGAGTTGCCAATTATTTACACCAAAATTAAATTACGTATCACGACCGATGTAATCCTATTATAAATCTGAATTTTTTTTTACATATGTCAACTGTCTAATCTCAATAACTATCGTATGATTTAAGAAATATATTTACTTTAGATAGCCCGTTTATTGTGGAAAGCATAACTTATTATGCATACAAAACAGAGATGTGTAATCGAAATTTAAAGCGGATGAAATCATTTTATTGTTTGAGGTGTTAATTTGTGGATATCCATACTTAGACGCTCGCCTGCAACATGCCTTACATGTTGCAGGCAACATGCAGCATGCAACCCTCCGCTGACCCCAGAATCTGTTCTTCCACTATGACTCCTCATCCAACGAATTGAATATTGATTAGAGAGGATTGACAAATATCGAACACTTAAGCAAGTGTTAATATTTTTATTAGCACTTGCTTAGGTGTTGTGCTAAATAGTTCTATTTATCTTTCTATATACTTCTCAAAATGCTTCCAACCACTTCATACATGTAGTTATTGCATGACTATAACGATATAGCTGTTTAGCGGACTAAGATAAATAAACAATTAACGCTTGCTTAGGTATTCTTTATCCGTCAATGTTCTCGAATAAACATACATTTGGTTGGATAGGTATTCCTAACAGAAGAAACAGATTCGAGAGTCAGCGGTGGGTTGTTGTTTATTGACGCATGGTGCAGGCAAGCGTTTGGGTGAAATTAGTCACTTTTTCTTCTATACATGATGATGTGACACTTTGTTAGGTCATCGTGCTAGACGAAGCGGCGATAGCGGCAGCGAGCATCTTACCGGACCAAGACGTCTTCAGCGGAAACACGAGTGAGTAGTAAAACGTGAAAGGATGATATTATTTATGCAAATATGTGGGCGATATTAAAAAGTATAAAACTAATACAATATAATACTAGTAATATCAAAAAAATTGGCTTTCGTAATGTATGATCAGTATTTTGGAAATGAACGCTATGACTATCTATTTATAGAAAAAAGAGGAACGAAATAACTTATTTAAAAAAGAAAATTGCGAGTAAGTCCGGGTAAAGGACAAGTAAAGAAAATTACATTTAAATACTTATCGCATTAACATTTCATAATTAACATCAGAAAAAAAAATTGCAGCCAATGGTTATAGTACAAGGTTCATTAGAACCACATTAAATATAATATAAGACTAATATTGATGGTGAATAAATCCTGGTTAAAATCATATAGATAACACACTCAGATGCTACTGGACACGTATTTAGAAAATATTTATCCGTTTTCAGTGTTCCTGAATCCCGTATCGTCAGAGCAAGTGGTGCGCGAGAGCGGCCTACTGACTGTGGATTAGATCGGGATATAGTGTTAATGAATTGGCGATGCATGCAGATTTAGTACTGCGTATAGTGGCCATAGGAATATTATAACTTTAATACAACTTTTTTAGAGAATACAAATCGGATATGTACAAGTTAAGTAGCTTGGATTTCCGTATTGTTAGCATAAAGAAAGCAATGCATCAGCTCGATTGCAGCTTTTATTACAGCTTGGTTTTTCAAGCTGATAAACCAATAGTCGTTTTGTAATATATAAACAAAAGTGATCAGGCTTGGTTGGGATAATGTTATTGGCTTTAAAATTGGCATTTTTGAAAGGATAAAAAAACAACTATTTCTCTGGTCTACCGTTTATTTAAATGTCAATTATTACAAGTCAAATTCCCTCAAGTCCGGGTGTACTTTTTTGTGCTTGGCTATGTGAATAGACACTCGTTTCAAATAAAATATTTTAAATCAGTATTTACTTTTAATTATAGCTTTTCTATTAATATATACGCTTATTAAAATCTTGTCTGTTTTGTTATAAAAATGAAGTTTACTGAAGGAAGTATAAATGCAAAATAGGAATTAGCAGAGCTTAACACAGCTCACAGATATGAAACTCTCATAATTTGTGAAAAGTAGTTTGCACTTTTTATTTGCGAAAGTTTGTTAATATTTCATTTTGTAACAAATTATATATATACGGTTTAATGATTTTGTATCGATGTGAACAACGGACAGTAAATTTTGATTTGATTTGATTTGAAATATATCATTAAATTCCCAGAAACGCTAAGTAGTTGATAATTGTAGCTTAATGCTAAATCTGAATTTTCGACTGTATCATCGAGTATCACGCAAAACCATCACAAATTACTCGAAAATAATTTATCAATATGCTACATAATTATTCAATTTAATGTTATTGTTTTTGCATAAGAATAGATTTTTCTTTAAAGATGCCAAAAGTTTAATATTGAACTTCGAATTTACATACATTATCACATGTCTATCGTTATATACCTACTTATATATGTATACATTGGTGATGTTGATGCGTTTAATAAAGGAAAGTGAAAATAAAATCATCTACTGTAATTTAAATATTTCTTTAGTTTCCTTAAATACTCGTACAACCTACTTGATGCCCCACTTCTGAACGTAGATTCTTTTAAATAACAAAAATAACGGGCTAGTAGTTTTAACTGTAGGGTCGCATCAAAAAATATTTTTGTCATTAAAAGAAATGTTTACTGATGTATTTTTATCACCTTGAGAATGGGTTAGAATCAGTTACACGACTACATTCGGTAATGGAAGTTTGTTGTGCCAAATTTTAATCGTCCCTCTGCCGAGGCGAATTCACCCAAAAAAAAGATTATTTCGTACTAAAAGACCTAGGAACTTGCACTCGTTGCCCGTTGCTCCAGATCGGGCTAAGAGCTGTCAATGACGGTTGTAATCATCGCGATGATATAGCGTCTTGCATCGACCGCCTAAAGTGTTCACCGATGCATAAAGCGAATAGTTTAATTTGATTTAAGTTAAAAACCCATCGTTATGTTCATCCGAGACCAGGATTCGAACTCTCTTTCCCTTACGAATGCGATGCTTTCAACCACTAAGTCTGTACCGTTCCCATGGTTGAGTGTTGAAAATATCGTGCCTTACTTTGCAGATGGCCGCTATATTAACTACCAGACCTTGGTAGTTAAGATAACGGCTGGTATGGTATACATTGCAATATAAAATCTTAAAATATGAAAGTTATAAAAATAGTTTCGTAAAATATTGCTTTGATACCTTATCTATGTTTGTGCAGATACCCATTAGACAATAGTCATAAGTTTCAGATAATTACCTATTGCAGTGTTGCTCTGAGTTTTGACTTTTACGCGGAGATCTATATACGTATATAGAAATGAATGTTTTTGTATGAGTTATAGCTAAAATCCAACACCGTTCAACCGATCACGATGAAATTGGCACGTATATGTATTTCTTTTGTGCAAAATTTGTTTGTGCTAACTTCTTGGTTGCGATTCTTCACCAGATGGCACTGCAGCATATCAACTTTTATACCGTTTAACCGATCCCTACGAAAATTGGCATATATATGTATTTTAGAAGTTTTTTGCGCTATCCTCTTTCTGTTTCATTTCTACTATCAGCTTCGCTGTAGTGTATTGAAATATCGAAAATGTCAGTAATGGCGAAGATTGATAAGTTATGATAATTATAAATGTATTTATAATGCGTTAATTTAACTCTATAAATATTTAAGTGTATGTTAACCTATTATTATATATGAAAAAAAAAATAATACAATATTTAAAGAATGTATAAAATTCAATTAATTTGGGACTGGCAGGACAACGTCTGCCGGGTTCAGCTAATAAGCTATAAAAAACACTTAGAGTGAAACCGACAAATATTTTGGGTCCTATATGAGATGTTTTACGAAATAAAGTAAATATGTATATCGAAAATGCACAATCAAAAAATTGACAAGTTTTACTACGAATTCGCACAATCTGGTATTGCTTACAACTGTACAGTATTTACTTTTCAGTTAACTATTGCTGAAATGAACACTGATACTGGAATGGTAGGTGAAACGATTACTATCCAAACAAATTATCGGTAGAAAATTCTGAGTGTACAGATGATGAACGAGTTCTTTTACGTTACTGTGTGTTTCAAATGACTATTGTTATTGTTATTAGTTGTTGTTAGATATGACAATAAATGACAACTGGTACGCACAGAAATAATTAATCTCAGCTAATATAATAGATTAACTGTCATTGGCCAGTGTTAGTTTATTACCTTTACGTATACTAATTTTTATTATTTATTATAAATGTCGCAACTACTAATAGCCGTAAAGTTTCATGAAACGTATATACAATATGCGGTTAATTTCAAATATATTTCAAAGAATGTGGAAAAACCAAAGCCAGACGCCTCAATATTTCCATTTATATTGATAAGAAACAAGAATAAATTGCAAGGAAAGTGCCCTCTAGAATATATTATTGCAGCGATTATAACCTGATCTCTTCTAAATACATGATGAAGAGATCTATTTACGTACTACTAAAGGTTGCCACTATTTGTTCGTGCAAATGCTTTCTTGATAATAATGTCAATATAAGCTTTTACTCGACACAAAACTTACAATATATTCTATTAATACGCTATTAGTGACTACATTAATAAGTCAACACCAACAGCCTGATCTGTTTGCCTTGATTTGACATTAGCCTTCTTCATTTCATTCCTTTATGTTGTATTTAGTCCATGTTTTTACTGCTGTTTCCTTTATATCATCTTCCTATTTTCGAGGTTAATTCATTTCTTTTTTGTGTTTCTAGGGTGTCTGAAAATAATACTTTTGTTCAATTTTTCTGTATCTTCTACAATGGTCCTGGTCCTTTCCCTTTCAATGTCCTTATTTTGTGGTTTTGTCATCTATTTTCGTACGCTTTCTAATTATATTATTATTTATTCCATCAGTTTTTTTTTATATTGATTACGCATCTCTCCATTGCAGCTTGGCAGGTTTTTAACTTTTGGGTGAAGTTTTCGTAAGAGCCCAGGGAGAGAGTAATTAAATTATTATTAATAAAAAAAAGACATTTTTATCGATTATAATTTAACGACACTCAATTAAATGACCGTTTACAATTGGAAATTACTTCTAGTCATTTTAAAGCTAATAAAAAGGCTAAATTAATGGATTTTTTCACAAGTTATCGTTTTTTAAGTTTCGCAGAGCTGATTGAGGGATCGATTTTCTAAACCTTTAATTTTTTTTCCGTTTCTGTTACATTAAATATTTTTTCGAAACTGACAAAGTTAATCTTCATTGAATTGTCTGTACAATGGTATGCAATTTCTTTTATTTTCGTGTACCAACGACAGTGCAACGTTAAAAGTGGTTGCTGACAAGAGAAAAAAATTTTTCTATCGTAATGCCCTCTCAAATATTTTCGCATTATGAGTCGTGCAATAATACGTTATCTTTAGAGATTTGTACACATGAAAAACTATTTACTTCTAGAGATTAATTCACACGAATAGAGATACCTCGATTTCTAAAGGTTCTTCCACACGAAGACGTGCATTCATATCATAAAAAGATTTATTATAACACTAAGGCACGGCTGAATGGCGTATCCAATAAATAATGGTGGACGCTTTTTCACAACTCTGACTAACGTTGTACCCTTTTGTACGTTAATCAGCAGTGTCGCGCGCCCTTCGCGGCGGGCGGCGCGCCCTTAACGGTCGCCTTTTTGTCTCTCGTCGCTCCACACGCCGCCCCCCGCTCCATTCCCCTCTTTGATGTGTGCGACCTGCCACTTGTCGCGGTAATTTATTTTTGCCTACACAACCATCAATCGGAAACGTCTAAACTTTAGTCGGCAAGTTTCAGTATTACCATTCTTTGGCACTGCACCTACCTAGTATGCAGTAAATTTCCGTATACATGTGTATCACAATTTTAAAGTCGATTTCAATGAAAATTAATATCATATCAATCATAGTAACCAAATGTAGAAAATTAAAAAAAATCAAGTACGACGTTCGGTTAATATTTTTATTCACAATTAAAACTATAACTATTAAAGGAAAAATAAACATATCATTGTGTTTAGAATGAAAAATGTTTCAGACTAAGAGCCTCTTCCACCAACTATTTCTAAAATGGCACTTCAAAAAGTCACTTTTAAAATAAAATTTGCGATCCACGTCCTTCTTTTAACAGTTGTTAAGACGAAAACTCATTAATAGGGAGATATGGAACGGTAATTTTATTTTAAAAGTGATTTTTATTACGATCCTTATTACTATATCAATTATAGTATTATTTACTGATTTTTAATGTAATAACCGTAAAAGCAATCTTTGTCGACAAATCTAAGTAACTTTGGGCTTATCCAGAGGAATTCGGCTAAAGAATAAATAGGATGCGACGGCGGACGAATTTATAAGGATCAAATCCAAGTATCACCTTCTAGAAAGGTGACAGTCGCGAGTAAAGCATGTACCGCACTAATGTTCTCTCTCGCTGTTCACCAGCACAGGACGGTCAAGGTTACTGCGAACAGCGATGCTCTGTCAAGGATTAACGCGTTTGCCGCCCCAAATATTGCCTTTTCCTATCTTTTAGCATTTCGTACGACAACTGAAAAATTGCGTGTACTTATGCACGCGTGAGTATTATGTCAATTTGTTCGGGAAGATATACAAACGAGCCCAAACTCGATGGGTGTCGTTTAATTACGGAGTTCCTATGGCCACCTTCCAGCTTCATCATCAGACTCTGGTTACCATACCAGTACTCGTCAAGACGATCAAACGAGCCCAAACTCGATGGGTTGCGCGTTTAATTACGGAGTTCCTATGGCCACCTTCCAGCTCCATCAAGACCTGGTTACCATATAGTATCAAAGTACTCGTCAAGAAGAATCAAACGAGCCCAAACTCGATGGGGTTGTGTCGTTTAATTACGGAGTTCCTATGGCCACCTTCCAGCTCCATCAACAGACCCTGTTACCATATAGTATCAAAGTACTCGTCAAGACGAATTAAAGAGCCCAAACTCGATCGGGTTGCGTCGTTTAATTACGGAGTTCCTATGGCCACCTTCCAGCTCCATCATCAGACCCTGGTTACCATATAGTATCAAAGTACTCTGTCAAGAAGAATCAAACGAGCCCAAACTCGATGGGGTTGCGTCGTTTAATTACGGAGTTCCTATGGCCACCTTCCAGCTCCATCATCAGACCTTACCATATAGTATCAAAGTACTCGTCAAGAAGAATCAAACGAGCCCAAACTTGATGGGTTGTGTGTCGTTTAATTACGAGTTCCTATGGCCACCTTCCAGCTCCATCAACAGACCCTGGTTACCATATAGTATCAAAGTACTGTCAAGAAATAAACGAGCCCAAACTCGATGGGGTTGCGTGTTTAATTACGGAGTTCCTATACACCTTCCAGCTCCATCATCACCCTGGTTACCATATAGTATCAAAGTACTCGTCAAGACGAATTCAAACGAGCCCAAACTCGATGGGGTTGTGTTTAATTACGGAGTTCCTATGGCCACCTTCCAGCTCCATCAACAGACCCTTTACCATATAGTATATCAAAGTACTGTCAAGAAGAATCAAAGAGCCCAAACTCGATGGGTTGCGTCGTTTAATTACGGAGTTCCTATGGCCACCTTCCAGCTCCATCATCAGACCTGGTTACCATATAGTATCAAAGTACTCGTCAAGAAGAATCAAACGAGCCCAAACTCGATGGGGTTGCGTCGTTTAATTACGGAGTTCCTATGGCCACCTTCCAGCTCCATCATCAGACCCTGGTTACCATATAGTATCAAAGTACTCTGTCAAGACGAATCAAACGAGCCCAAACTCGATGGGGTTGCGTCGTTTAATTACGGAGTTCCTATGGCCACCAGCTCCATCATCAGACCCTGGTTACCATATAGTATCAAAGTACTCGTCAAGAGAATCAAACGAGCCCAAACTCGATGGGGTTGTCGTTTAATTACGGAGTTCCTATGGCCACCTTCCAGCTCCATCAGACCCTGGTTATAGTATCAAAGTACTCGTCAAGACGAATCAAACGAGCCCAAACTCGATGGGTTGGTCGTTTAATTACGGAGTTCCTATGGCCACCTTCCAGCTCCATCATCAGACCCTGGTTACCATATAGTATCAAAGTACTCGTCAAGACGAATAAACGAGCCCAAACTCGATCGGGTTGCGTCGTTTAATTACGGAGTTCCTATGGCACCTTCCAGCTCCATCATCAGACCCTGGTTACCATATAGTATCAAAGTACTCGTCAAGAAGAATCAAACGAGCCCAAACTCGATGGGGTTGCGTCGTTTAATTACGGAGTTCCTATGGCCACCTTCCAGCTCCATCATCAGACCCTGGTTACCATATAGTATCAAAGTACTGTCAAGACGAATTCAAACGAGCCCAAACTCGATGGGGTTGCGTCGTTTAATTACGGAGTTCCTATGGCCACCTTCCAGCTCCATCATCAGACCCTGGTTACCATATAGTATCAAAGTACTCGTCAAGACGAATCAAACGAGCCCAAACTCGATGGGTTGCGTCGTTTAATTACGGAGTTCCTATGGCCACCTTCCAGCTCCATCATCAGACCCTGGTTACCATATAGTATCAAAGTACGTCAAGACGAATCAAACGAGCCCAAACTCGATGGGTTGCGTCGTTTAATTACGGAGTTCCTATGGCCACCTTCCAGCTCCATCAAGACCCTGGTTACCATATAGTATCAAAGTATCAAGACGAATGAGCCCAAACTCGATGGGGTTGCGTCGTTTAATTACGGAGTTCCTATGGCCACCTTCCAGCTCCATCATCAGACCCTGGTTACCATATAGTATCAAAGTACTCGTCAAGACGAATCAAACGAGCCCAAACTCGATGGGGTTGCGTCGTTTAATTACGGAGTTCTATGGCCACCTTCCAGCTCCATCAATCAGACCCTGTTACCATATAGTATCAAAGTACTCGTCAAGACGAATCAAACGAGCCCAAACTCGATGGGGTTGCGTCGTTTAATTACGGAGTTCCTATGGCCACCTTCCAGCTCCATCATCAGACCCTGGTTACCATATAGTATCAAAGTACTCGTCAAGAAGAATCAAAGAGCCCAAACTCGATGGGTTGCGTCGTTTAATTACGGAGTTCCTATGGCCACCTTCCAGCTCCATCATCAGACCCTGGTTACCATATAGTATCAAAGTACTCGTCAAGACGAATCAAACGAGCCCAAACTCGATGGGGTTGTCGTTTAATTACGGAGTTCCTATGGCCACCTTCCAGCTCCATCAGACCCTGGTTACCATATAGTATCAAAGTACTGTCAAGAAGAATCAAACGAGCCCAAACTCGATGGGGTTGCGTCGTTTAATTACGGAGTTCCTATGGCCACCTTCCAGCTCCATCAACAGACCCTGGTTACCATATAGTATCAAAGTACTCGTCAAGAAGAATCAAACGAGCCCAAACTCGATGGGGGCTCGTTTAATTACGGAGTTCCTATGGCCACCTCCAGCTCCATCAACAGACCCTGGTTACCATATAGTATCAGTACTCTGTCAAGACGAATCAAACGAGCCCAAACTCGATCGGGTTGCGTCGTTTAATTACGGAGTTCCTATGGCCACCTTCCAGCTCCATCAACAGACCCTGGTTACCATATAGTATCAAAGTACTCGTCAAGAAGAATCAAACGAGCCCAAACTCGATGGGTTGCGTGTTTAATTACGGAGTTCCTATGGCCACCTTCCAGCTCCATCATCAGACCCTGGTTACCATATAATGTCAAATTGTCAAGACGAATTAAACGACCCAAACTCGATGGGGTTGCGTCGTTTAATTACGGAGTTCCTATGGCCACCTTCCAGCTCCATCAACAGACCTGGTTACCATATAGTATCAAAGTACTCGTCAAGACGAATTAAACGAGCCCAAACTCGATGGGGTTGTCGTCGTTTAATTACGGAGTTCCTATGGCCACCTTCCAGCTCCATCATCAGACCCTGGTTACCATATAGTATCAAAGTACTTGTCAAGACGAATTAAACGAGCCCAAACTCGATGGGTTGCGTCGTTTAATTACGGAGTTCCTATGGCCACCTTCCAGCTCCATCAACAGACCCTGGTTACCATATATATCAAAGTACATTGTCAAGACGAATTCAAACGAGCCCAAACTCGATGGGTTGCGTCGTTTAATTACGGAGTTCCTATGGCCACCTTCCAGCTCCATCATCAGACCCTGGTTACCATATAGTATCAAAGTACTCGTCAAGACGAATTCAAACGAGCCCAAACTCGATGGGGTTGCGTCGTTTAATTACGGAGTTCCTATGGCCACCTTCCAGCTCCATCATCAGACCCTGGTTACCATATCAAAGTACTCGTCAAGAAGAATTAAAGAGCCCAAACTCGATGGGTTGCGTCGTTTAATTACGGAGTTCCTGGCCGCCCTCCAGCTCCATCAACAGATCAGCTCTACGTATAAGTAATATTGCATTATCATCATATTTGTACATGCATGCAAATTTCATTTAAATTTAAAATAAATATTATAAATAAGGAAAACAGTGATCAGAGGTGACGAGCGTACCAACATGTGCGACTAATATCGAGGTTCAATTTCTATTTTGTTGGTAGCTTTTTTTCGAGACTTAATGAGTGTTAAGCAGACAGCTTCAACCTGTTAATTTTGTGTTACACTGATGCACGCGTATCTTAAAATTTCACTCTCATCACTTTTTCATAACGCGCCTAAAGAAGTATAACTTCAAAAAACGTGATACTTTCGAAACAACCTCAGTACCTCTCAGTCCAACTTTCTTTTCGTCTGTCGCAGTTATATTTCAGAAACATTCTAATCTTGAGTTATGATACAAGGAGTTAGTTTTGAGGTAATATGGGAATTTAAATAATAGTTTTCAAGTTTATGGTGGTTACCGCCGAATGTAAGCTCCGAATTATAATTTTAAAATTAAAATAATATTAAAAATTTAATTCAATATTTGTCGGGACACAGTTCTACTTTTGTAAACCTATAAAAATTGTAAAATTGAATGAAACAGACAAGGGAAAAAATAGGATGCATAGGATATTTTATTTGAATTTTTTTAGATATAGTGAAAACAGTAATGCGATTAAAACGAAAAAAATATGTATCGTTAATAATGCCATTTCGAGTGATATTCCCATACACGGTTAAAATAAAATACTCGTAAACACTACACGTAAAAAGTGAAACTTCCTTATGTTATACTGCTATATTATTGTTATATCATTTGGTGTTTAAAATAAATAGGATGAATTTAATTACGTTTTAAATAAACGATATTTCGTTGTACACACAGGTACAAATAATTCAATAGATTTTATTATTATCATCATTATAATTATTATTCCACTTGATTTATGACAGAATTACTATTACTATACACTATTTTAATAATTTATGTTGAATGTAAAGTATATAAAGAAACATTACATTCCTTATTTACTTTTTTATTATGTTCTTTACAAGACTTACATTCGATTAAGACGTGATGAGAGAACGTGGCTGGCAAATGGGACGGGGGCACGTACGGTTAATGTTTTTTTCCTAAGTCCTTAAAAAGGTCTCCGGAAAAAACATTAACTTGAAAGACGAAATACTCTATATTTAATTCTTATTATATAAAACTTAAATTCTCCCACCACTATCATATATTGGTGGTGATCATAAACATATTTTGGAGGTGATATCAGACAGACGGACAAAAACATGGACAGAAGACATACACTGTCTCAAGTCTTCCTGCACGGGTTTCTTTTTGACCATAATATATGAAAACTTAGGAAGTGTGCTATTTGTAAATGGTCAAATTCTATTGCATTTTATAGTTATTTAATGATTTCTTATGAATATCGCTAGATCTCCGTCTGTGGCTTCGTCCACGTGGATATAAAATGTACTCCTTCATAAATTATATTGATTGATTATGCTGTTAATCCTAATTTCGTTCCCGGTCACATTTCTTACTTTAATCCCAACCGCACATGTGTCCCGAGTCCGGGACACATGTTAGTGTCAGAATAAAATGCGTATATGTAGTTTAACGAGTAAAATAATTTGTAACATCGGCGTAGTAGTTCGGTTCAATAGTATAAATACGCTGACAAAGTCAAGAACAAATGCTAGTAGATGTAAAAAAAGATGTTTTTGAACACGCGCGTCTTCGAATGCAATGTTGTATCAAAATTCTAAGTCAATCGAAGAACTGCTTTTCGAGTTTTGCGGCGACAAACTTCCGGAAGTTGAGTTTCATAGTTAAAGATATGTATACCTTAATTAATAGTTAAAATTACATCAAAATAATTGTGGTGTTGGTCTTTAACCGCACTGAGCCGACGTACACAAATATTCAATACAACATATCTTAATCATAAAATTTTTTTAAGATTTTGTATCTTTTATTGCTATATCGTGATCTCTAACTAATACTTTTGTAAATAGTGCAAATTTTTTGGTAAAAATTTTCACAATACGATAGAAAAGTTAATATATAATTTAAATTGTTTTTGTAATGAGATTGTACATCGTGCGCCCAAAGAAAAACAAACTGTTCATATTTTCCGGTAGTGAAATAAAGTTATGTCTTTTCCCAAAGGCGCCCAACGAAGGGACATCGTTGTCTTACATAATATTTTGCGAACTGCGAATTCTTATTCAAATCCGATTAGAGCCTTATTTGTTTATGTTGGCTCTCGGAACGGTTTCGTGTTTTCTAATGCAACTTGGCATATTTGAATGGCAAATTTCATTCCTCTCGCTCGTTCAGTTTCAAAAGCCAGAGTACACGAGAGAATGGCACGATTTCGTTCTAGAACACGTAAGAATTGCCTCGAGCCCCCGCGGCGGCGCTCAGAATTCAGACGGCGGCTGCCGGAGACGTGTCGAGTCGTAAGACGTTCGGCGGTGCGGTCGGCGGCTGTGACGAGCTCGGCTCCGCCTCTACATCCTTTAACCTGAAATGCATTTTTAAGCAGACACTTGGATGTAGTGTTTGTCGGTTGGCGCACGATTCGAAGATACATATCGTATTTGAATATTTAACTCGAAGAAGCATCGGCTGTCAACTCGTGTCTATGAATCCGTAGCGTTTAATGAATTCTAAACGTGGCATAAGAACAATGGTGGATTTGTGATTGACACGTATGTTTGTAACATAGAAATGTGATATTTATGACTTTATCCCTTCCTTTCAGAATAAATTTCTAACCTACATTGCAGTAATAAATGTGTTGCAGAAGACCAATGCATTGAATTGAAAATTTCATTTTGACGTATCAACGTCTTTCAACTCTTCTGTTCGTGAGTCTTCAAATTCGTGACAGATCCTTCTTGAGGTCCAATAAATTGAGGGTAGTCACCAAAACATGCAGGCCGGTCCGGGGCGCGGCGCGAAGCGCGGCGCACGGCGCGCTTGTTCGGCAGCACACACGCGCGCAGGATGGCCTGCGTTGGCCCCCGTGGGCGTCGGGCGCGTCCTCGACGGCTTGTGCCGGAGGTGTTTGCGGTGATTGTACTCGCACTCGCGGGAGACGTGATGATCCTGGTGAGCTGGCGTCCGGTCTCGCTACGCCATGCCGAGGCATAAGCTGCGGGCCGCTGCCGGGAGTCAACTGCCTGTGTTGGCGTTCGTTCGTGGAGCTTCCACACCCTCGTGTCTATGGGTGTAGGTTCGGGTCGGAGGACTTATTGTTGCGTCATGCCCGGGCGTCTTCTCGTCGGGGAAACAACCCCGACGGTTCCTGTGGTTGTGGTCCCCTTTATGGGAATCCAGTTTGACATCTAGTTCTCGCAGGTCCTGCTTCACCGTTTGGGAGGAGGCGTTTTGTGATTTAGGGAGCGGTCACGCTCGGCGACCTCGTGCGTCGGTGCGATGTTCCGAGGAATTCATGTGGGCTCTGATCAGCGATGTCGAACATCCGGCGGGCAATGCCGGATAAACCTCCACGGTCTCGATACAGAGGTCGCGAGCGATAACGTCATTTAAGACATACCGGCCCGCTCCCACGATCATCCGTAGGGCGATGCTCTGCTGGGCTTGACTCTTCCTCTGTGGTGGAGCAGAGTGCGTACCATGCTGGTGCCGCATATGTTGACTGGGAACGTATGTAGCCCTTATAGGGCGAGTTTGGCCCTGAGCGGCAGGTGCGATCGGAGCACTAGGCGCAGCAAGCTCGCTCTGCTCTGTGGATAACTTGTTCCACTTGGAGCGGCCATGCGCATGGAGCGGTCGATCTGTACGCCCAGGTATCGCACCTTGTCTGCCATTCAACATCCCGCCACCGGAGTCTTAGTTTCGATGGCATGGTACGCTGCTGGCCGGTCAGTATGGCGGCCGTCTTCGTAACGTTTACGGCGACTATTTGTCCAGCCATTCTGGCAATAGGTCGAGGACCTCTGGATTTTGCCGCAGCCAGGTCAGCCCGACGGGATGATGCAAAGTACGCACTCGTCAGCAGCGCGAGTACGACGTCTTCCTCCCAGACCAGTTGACCTGCGAGTGGGGATCGTCCGTAAACTGTACAGGCACGAGATAGACAGCTGCCTTGCGGCACTCCGGCGTGGATGGATCGATCCGAGGTCGTCTTCGACTGCAACGAAGAAACTGTGACCTTCCAGGAACGACGCTACTGTCCGCACGAGCGCAGGCGGGTTTGTGTATTTAATAATTTGAACACCAACCCGGCGTGCCCACCCGGTCGAACGCCTCTCGATGTCGAGAAAGACCCGACGGCAATGACGACCCCGGTTGTGTTCAGCGGCCATGTGGTGGAGGACTCTCGCCAGCTGGAGCGTAGTGGAGTGCCCGCTGTGAAATCCAAACTGCCCCTGTTTTGGAGTCAGATGGCGAAGAAGGCGTCGCAGCGCGCTGTGTTGGCGCCACCAGCGTCCGGAAAACCGATTAGCGGCCGTACCGTAACGACCGCCGTTTTCTAAGCCTACTATTGGTCCTCCCCACCAAAGCACAATTTCGTATGCAACTCATACGCACATTACATTTCAATCGAATTCATGACATAATAAATATACAAAACAAATAGTCAAAATATTCCTTACAATTAATCCCTACCCGGGTAATAAAAACAAAACAAACAAAATTCTTTAATAAAACACACAAATAAAACAGTAAATTACAAATAACTCTTAACCTAAGCCCCTATAAGACAAAATGCAATATTTTAACATCCGAGTAAAGTTAAGTGCGCGGCTGTCCGTAACAGCAACCATAAACAAAACAAAAAAAAAAAAACGAAATTTTGCAATAAACTAATTTTATATCAAACAAAGTATTAAAAAATATGTCTATGACAATATTGTCATAGATATACGTTTTAGTGGTATATTACTATTGGACTGAAATTCACGTGGGAGCTTATCTCAGCCAATTTAAATTGTTACTCTTGAAAGAAAAAATTGTAGATAAGTGTCTAAAAATCTTGTAAACAAAGTTCGTTCAAAATATTTTTTATTGAATTAATTTATGAAGGTTTGTCATAATATTTTTTTACCGATCTCTTATAACACTTTTATATTCCAATTATCATACTACAAAAGTTTGAAGACTTTGCGGTTCGAGGAGTTGTAAATGAGTGGTTCCGTAATTAGCTCACGAACGACAAGTGATTAAAAACACCACAGTACTGTTAGTGCAGTTGGATTTGGCGTACTCCAGGGCATTATATTTGATTTTATGTTATTTATAGCAGACGTAAATAAAATAGTACCTGCTCTTGACAGTTTTCACTCCACGGATGTGACTTTTTATGTTAGTGACACTTAATAAATTTGTAGTAATAATTGAGGTGAAGCTTTTGCAAACGCGAAGTTGAATTGAGGCTAATAGCTGACTATCATAAATATATTCCTCTCGGTTTAAATTCAAATAAAACAAAACAAAAAATGTTTTCGTAAAATTGCAGCTTCAAAACCCGAAATAGTAACTGATCTTAAAATTCAAAACTGTGAAACTGTCAGTCTAGAACGTATACTTGTGGTTTCACTGAGAAAGTCGAAGCAATTAAATACTAAGGATTAGTGATCGGTCAAAAATTCAATTACAATTGTGGATTCAAAGCCGTCATCATTTGAACCCGCGATAAAATACGTAACATTGCGAAGGAACTTCAATAAGTGCCAATCCCTCAGTCCTGTGATTTGTTTACGTTATACGATGTATATCGCTGCTAAGCTATGCAGTTGCAGCTCAAGGTAGTGCAACAAAATTTTACCTAATCAAAATTGAAAGGACGCAGTGGTCTATATTGAAAATGACTAATAGAAAACCTGTCATATACGGATAGTCGTTCCTAATAAAGTCTGTTTGCGAACCAATGTTCTTTTCCAATAATGTATCGTACTTGTTAACAGTACGCCGACTGTTTGTCTATCGTATCATGGCAATCCAGTAAAATCTACTCTAGGTTCACCCAAATGTAATAAATTAATAAATAAAGGAGCATGCAAAAAACTATTGTCGTCTATTAACCTCACCTAGAAGAAGAATTACTCAACATAAATCATCTCACTAAAAATTTGATCGGTTTTCATATTTATACCAGACACCTCGATTGCGCTAAAACGACTCAAATCAATACTAACGAATCCGAAAATGCGTTTTTTTTAATGATAATTTTTTTAGTAATTTTACTTCACGCACAATATTCTACAAAATTAATAATATACAAAAACCTTATTTTCACTGAATTAAATATATTATGAAAAGTATGAGAATTAATATACAATGAGTTTTTCCTTTTAAAATGTTTTTTTTCCTTTCTTTTCTATACTAAAGCCTCGGATACAGCAGATTTGTCTAACGGGGAAAAAATAGACAAGTCCCCCACATGAAATGGGTTTTGTTGAAGGAGGCTGAAGCGGCCAGCAAAACAAATCGTAAGGTTTGTAACGAGGAAAAATGTATAATGAAATCAAAATATATTTAACATATACGTATGTCCATATTTTTAAAAATGTCATAATATTCCATAAACAAAAACCCCAAAGGAAATGTTTCAAGTCTGGCCTGCACTTTGTACACTTTTTATGTCACTACGAATTCGGTCTGAACGTACATGTGGAGTATTGATTAACTGATTGTAAATCGCAAATAAAATGAAATAGTCATTCGTATATTTGTCGAGACGAAATATATGAATATTCGGATCAACCATAATTAACTGATGACAAGTGGAAAACGTCAAATGACAATATGTTAATGGCGCCATCTTTTCAGATATTACAGATGATGTTTGTGTTTGATGCTTTTGTATAAAAAAATGTGTGTACTTACGTATGCACGTGAGAAGTTATATTTCTTTGGCCTAATTAAAAAATGTTTTAATAATTAACTACAATAAATAATTAACTACAATAAAACAATAAACGGACTGGAGTGGGAAAGTCAATATGATTGATAAAGTTTAATTTAAATGACAAAAAGTAAAAAAATAATATTTATTTACAGAATGTAATATCAATTTTGTATTTTTATTTGACATTATAACAATTATTAAGTCGAAAATTGGAATATGTTAACGTTATTTCCAAATTATGTCCCCTACGAGTACCATAGCATCTTCGGGTAGGGACTGAATTGGCACATCAGTTATTAGTGGTCTAAAGTTGCTCGTTAAACCGCTTGCGAGCACATTCATACAGTAGTTTTCGTGTCACCTCGATAAAAATTTACTCTCATAATTTTTTCATAACGCGTTAAAAGATTTTATCTTAGCTAAAATACGCCAAAATAGCAGAAATACTAAGGTAAAATACGCCAAAATGATGTCAAAATACTCATTTAATAATGACATTTTTAAAACATAAATGTACAAGCCGCAGACAGGTGCTCCGTACATTTGTAAAATGTCTCCTTCATGTGGAAAAATCCTTTAGGTCATCCAAAATAATACTAAAGCATGAACATTAATCACGAAAATTATAGCTAGTATCTTTCATGAAATATTTTATTATAGTTATAAGGATTATCAAAACAGTATTGTTTTGAAAGTTCTAAGTTTACGTTTTTCATAAATATCATTTACATTTATGGGCGTTTACGTTATTTTATTTCCGAGTGCACAGCGTGCGTGCGAAAAATCGGTCCGTATACACTACCGCCGGTTACGCTCCATCCCTTGTTTTGTTTGCGCCGCGTTCGTCTCTACGTGCGCCTCAATCGGCCAAAGTCATTAGTTTGAATAGGCGTTTTAATAAATCTAACGTCTCTATCGAATGGCACAAATGGCAGTTAATTTTTTTTAATATTTATAGAAATATTACAAAGTGACTACGTCAATTTAATTTTTTACTAATTATGTTTGACGGCATCTTTGTTGAATTGTCGACGTGACGCTGACTTTACTGTCGACTTAGTGACAGTTAGTAAATTCATGACGATATTACTGATTCGAATCGATTAGCTACGGTCGTAACATCGAACACCAAAACGGTAGCCCGCTGTCGTTTGTGGTCAAATTAGTGGCGAGGGGGCTGAGCGGGTATTCATGATATTCCGCCATTGGGGTCACTTTTACCTGAGTGATGCAGTGGCTGAAAAAAATTGTTATTTCACAAATGGGGCTATTAGTGTTCGGTAAAGAAAGATTGGTATAGGCTCTTTGATTTCATTGCCTGGCCGACCATAACGAATTCCTATATATGCTTTTATATTTCTGGATAACCTTGTCTTACATCGAATGCAAAATCGGTCTACCGCGTAGCGAAGATCGCTTTAGTCAAATAATTGTCGACGTGTCGTGGAAAGAAGAAACCCTCTATGCGTAGAATTGCTATTTAATCTTTATCTGTGGATAGTTGTGGCTAGATATTGTATATTTATTCCAAAATGGTTACAGCTAAAAGCTATAAACAATGATGTATGTTGTCATTACGTAAAATATAACACTGTTACGGGGTACCCCTAACAGTCGTTTGAGGATTGAGGCAAGATGAAAACACCGACAGAAAAAGGAAGCTCTCCTGAATGGTCGAAGTCCCTTTCAAGGACAGTGCCCTGAACGACAATTTAGGAGTTTTTTTTTATGTATATCGGTAGATTTGAGTGGTCAGAGTGGTAAGTTTAGGAACGAAACTATAATTTTAATCTGTATTAGAGAATATTTATCATTGGTAATCTGTGTTACTTTTCAATTCCTATAGGTATCGTATGTCGTGTTTTAAGTCTGTATTAATTTTTGCTTTTGTTTACGATATCAAATAGTAGTAACGTAATTCTGTATTACAAATGCACATCTATTCATGAAAATGAAAGTTTCAAAGTGTCAGTTTATGTGCTTTGTATAGAAGAAAAAAATATGATTGAATTGCCGAATCGTGATCTCGTGTCCGGTTATCATAATTGTTTTCGATAACTGTAATTAGTTCTCGTAATAAAATTCACTTCAAATACGATTTTCTAATAAAAACAATAATAGAAGTGCATTTTAATCTTTATATTCGTTACAAATTTATGAAAAATCATACCAAAGTGCCCGTCGGGATTTGCGTCCGCATAGGAGGCAAAGAGAAATGCCGCCGAACGGAAATAATACATTTTTCAAAAAAATGACTCGAAACTTTTTTCTTTAGAAGATTGCTTGTTTTTTAGGATTCCGTACGTCAAAATGGAACCCTCATGGGATCACTAATTGTTGTACGTCCGTCCGTCCGTCTGTCTGTCAAGACCCTTTATCTCAATAACGCGTGAAGGTATCCAGTTGAAATTAAAACCATACACTTACGTCTACAGTTTCTTGAAGTTGTGAAAATATCAAACTTCCAAGTTAACGTGAAAAAAGATACGCAGTTTATGCCGCAAAAAAAAAAACGTATATTTTGACACTCTCCAGGGAAACAAAATTTATAGCGTATTTTCAGTTGACCTAAAACTATGAAATTTGGCAAGTAATACCGTATTATACTACAACTATAGGAAAAAATCTGAAAATCATACATTTTTAATTAAATCATATAAAATATAGTCTTTATTTTTTAAAGTACATAATCAATCATCGAGGTTAAACAATGGCATACGTAGCTATAATTCTATGGGTAACTTAATTTTTTTGTAGATTTTTTTACTAATTTCTACAGAAAAAAAAACTGAAAGTCGTATATTTTTAATTAAATCACAAAAATTCACTAAAAGAAGCTCGGAAAAACTGCGAGACTCTATTCTTGAACTATTTATAATATGTACCTGCAAATGTGTACGGAACACTCGGTGGGCGAGTTCGACTCGCACTTGTCCGGTTTTTATATCTATGCAGCATATTTATTCAACTGTTCACAAAATTACTTTTATTGGCACAAATTAAAATTAAATTTCTCTTTATAGACTTTTTTTTTAAGAATTTTGAAATTGCGATAATATTTGGGAATGTATTCGGATATTATTTAATCAGAAGAACAAAATCTAATAATGTTTTATGTTTTAGATCATGGAACAAATGAGCAATATTTTGAACTGTAAATTATGATAACTGAAAAGGTATCTAAAAATTAAAACTGGTCCAAAAATAAAAGTTTACCTGATTTATCATCCCTAAAGAACTTTTTTTTTAATCTCCCGAAATAGAGCCTCCGTTTTTAATTAATTATTATTGTAAATTAGTTATTAAGGAATAAATAAAACACAAAAATAAACAAAACTGTGTTTTTATTTATTTGTAATTTAGCAAAGGCTTGGTAGGTACAGCTTTTGTAATTCTAACTGCCTATAACTTTTAGCAAACAAATTTTTCAAAGATGTTCATTAAAAAAAAAATAAATAAAATTTTATACTCCAAAAAGGTATAAAAACTATAGGGTTTTAGTACAAATTCTATGAGAAAACTTCATTTGTTTACGTGCGGCCGCAAGACGCGAAAGGCGCGCGGTGGGCGCGACCGTCGACGGCGGTGCCTTTGTCAAGCCTTACTCGCTTTTGGGCTGCACTGAGCAACATTAAGAGAAAAGAGAAGCACTACAAAACCGCTTTAACATTTGCAATTGATCGCAGTTGATTCGTGAAC
This sequence comes from Eumeta japonica, assembly GCA_005406025.1. Taxonomy (NCBI): domain Eukaryota; kingdom Metazoa; phylum Arthropoda; class Insecta; order Lepidoptera; family Psychidae; genus Eumeta; species Eumeta japonica. The sequence continues at coordinate 124,403 of BGZK01001462.1, forward strand.
GCACTTATCGCCAAAAGAAAACTAATTAATTGGCGTTCGAATTCCGATATGTGTACATGTGTCCCTTTAAGATTTTAAACATGCGTGTCTGTACATTGTAGGTATGTATGAAAAATGGAGAGAGGGTGATAAGAAAGAGGTAATGTAAAAGAGAACAATTATTTTTAAATTCCTTGTTGGTTTGTCTGTTCGCGTATATCTCTGAAATGACTGAACAGATTTTAATGCGGATTTCAGAAATAGATAGAGCTTCACTTGAAACAAAACACGATACTTTATTTAATTTAAATCACATATCAGGAAAAAAGTTATTCTCATGTAAATATATAGTCTGCAATGTTATTAGAGAAATAATAATTTCAAGCTTAGAAGGCCTATAGGTGTTAGAACACAAACGAAAAATACGGCTAAAAAAAAAAAAAAATAAAACCTTCATTCGACTTTCTGGTTACCACACGCTTGACTTATTGAAGAACGGAGAGAAATTAAGTACGGAATCGGGATCGAAAAAGAGTGCGAGACCAGAATTAGAATCAAAAGATTGACTGGTATCGAAGTTCAGGTTTGATAGTAATATCGTTAATTGATTTCCTTCTTTTCTCTATTTAAAAGATGTAATAACGCATTCTACGTCCACGCGGACGAAACCGCGGACAGAAAGCTAGAAAGCAATTAAAACAAAAAATATCTTTACGTAAATCTCCTCAGCGTCGACGTTCGTCACTCTAGCGTTAAATGCGTCCATTCGAGCTCGGCGCGGTTACTCTTAACACGAGTTTCTCGATGTTAGGAGGCCCGCCATTATTTTTAATCGCCCCGCCACCCGATAATTTACGTATTATTTATTATTCATACGCCCCCCGCTGCCCCTCAGCCGCCGCGGGACAGTTATGGGGTCAGAGCACCGACACACAACCTCCGGCTGTCTCGAGAGAGTGCTACCCTCTCTTGCTGCAGGGAAAATATAAAATACTTTTATAGGTACGTTTATAGCGTACCCACATTGCCTTAACGCTGAATAAAGGTAAAAGAAGTAGGCCTCTGTTGAATTCTTCGTGTTTTCTTTGACTGAATTTTCCTCCATTTTTGTTTTTGGCAAAGATTACCTACAATAACAATAACTTTTATCCTGTTCAAAGTGTTGCATTATTAGGATTTTGGTATTTATAAATATCTTAAATGATTCGGCGTATAGCTCATGCTTTTGAATTCATTAAAAAAATGAATATATAGAGTCCGATTGAAAATCGACTAGTAAGGGTTCTGTACAATATAATATTTGAAAATACATTAGGCTGACTTGAAAGTTATCTTACATCCTTACTTGCAATACGTAGTTAATGATGAGTTGCATACTGCATTTATGCAACCCATCTCTGACCGCTGAATCTGCTCTTTCACTAAGAATTTTCATCTAACGAGACAGATATTTATTCCAGAAGATTGAAACATGTGATAGAACACCTAAGCAAATATTGGAACCTTTATTTAATATAACCGCCAATGTAACTGACATAGAATTTTTACATTATTACTCCTAATATAGCATTTTATTACATAAATACGGAAAATCACATCCACCAGTGTTCTAGGAGTATTGGTACCACCATAGATACGTTTCCAACCACCACAATATATGAACACGCCCACCGGCGGTCATAGACGACCCTCCGACATACCTGCATCAACGGTTATGCAATAATCAACACTAAAGTATTGCTCAGAATGTGACAGGCAAGCGTCCCACAACGCCGCTTTCGATATTTATTTGTTCATTGAACATATTATTGTCTCTATGTTTTGAATTGCAAAAGAATTAAAAAACATTTAACTTTGACGTCTTTTAATTTTAAATTTCTTAATTTATAAATCCAATTATTGATGCTCTGTGTAAAACTATCAGGAATTAAACTTTGGTATTTATCGGTGGAATAGTATAATAATATTCTAAAAAAATACTTTATTATAATTTATTCAAGATACACACGTGCGCGCACACAGGCACACACACTAAAGTCAATTCCTAGGATCCTAAAATGTAAAGATCTGATGACAACTCGATTTTAGAAAATCGAACCGAAAACATTATTGTCCTATTTATAAATTTACGGCTGACGGTTATTAGTTTCAATAAAATATATTTTTTTATTTAATAATTGGGACAGTCCACTGTCCCAATTATTATCATTTTTACTGTTTTTTTCCTTGTATAGAGTTGCTCGTCAATCAATTGACGATAAATGATATGCAAAAATGTACGTTTGACGGTTATCAGTTTAGATATTTTTTTCATATTTATATACTTAAATTCATTATTTATAGAATTAAATATCGCTAATCGACCAATAGATGTTTTCAAAATCAAGCAAATGTTTGACGGTTATTCTTTTACCAAAATAAAAAACAATAAACTTAGTTGTTAAGCCGACTGCCCAAATTGTTGTATTATCATTAATTCTATTTTGTTCTTTTAGTACACAGTCGCCTTACAAGGAACAAAATAGTAATAATGATAATAATTTGGGACAGTCCACTTAACAATTGAATTTTTTTTGTAAACGAATTACTCTCAAACATCCATTTCATTCCGTCAAACATTTTAAATGACTCTTTATATATTAAACATATTCATTAAATGATATTAAATTAAGTACAAAATAAAAAATATGTTTTACTGAAATTAATAATCGTCAACCGTAAATTTTTGAATGTCATTCATCGTCAGTTGTTAGATGAGCGACTTAGTACAAAGAAACAAAAAAAAAAGATATTTGTGACATCCAAAATTTTCTATGCTTTTTTCGCATAAACTACTCACCGTCAAAAGATTATTTAATTTTGTCAAAGATTTTTATATAACTTCTTATCGATTTATCGATAATAAATTTTATGATTTTTGAATTTATATAGGTACGTAAAATAAAAAACATACATTTTTATTTTAACCAGTAACTGTGAAATAACAAATTTTTGATGACATTAGCCGTCAAAGGATTTTTAAGCTATTTATAAGAAAAAAAATACAAAAATAAAAATCCAGGGGGCTAATTGAACAATAAATATTGTTGTTCTTTTTTAATTAACAAATTACCGTCAAACGTTTATTTTTAATCGTCATAAACCGTTAAACGATTGTCAAACGATTTGGCTTAAAAATATTAAAGAACGTAATTTTGAGGGGCCAACTAGCAATGGTATTAAACTAGCTACGTATTTGATTTGCTATTCTTTTTGTACTGGAGAGGAACTATTTTACAATTTTTTTTATTAATGAGTTTATCGATTTATTTTTTAGTAAAACCATTTGGTAATGCTATATTGAAACATTAAGAGGTATAGTCAATAACCAATTTTACGTTCTCAAGTTACGTTTCCTTATGTAGAAAGAAGAAATGAGCATTATAGTGTTTGTACGGGTGTATTTTAATATATTTTTAATTAATATCTATTATTAGTTCTTTGATGGTATGATCCAGGAACTTTGTTTCATTTTTAAATTTAAATTGAATATTTTGGTGTAAATTATTTGTATAACTTAAAAATTATTCCAATTCTAATAAACTATTAACGCAACATATGACCACATCAATTTACTAATGTACATTTAGAATATTAAATCGTAATATTATTTTACTTATTCTAAAATTACTTTCAAATTCATCCATAAAACCTCTGCAATTAGTAGACTTAAGGTGAACTCATGCTTAGGCTACCTTTCCTTTACCATCAAAGGGACACTCTCTTTGAAGGTAAAATTGGTTATTAAAATGAAAATAATTTTGATTTATATAAAATTCAGTCAATTGTATAATGTCCTCTACTTTCCTCGGATGCATTTTGTTCTTATAATTTATTCCATAACATTCAATAAACGTTACATTTTAAAATTCACCATAAACGTTAAAAGAAATAAATTTAACATTGATTGAAAGAACTTTTTTCTTTAAATTGTTCACCAATTCTTAACCATTCATTGAAATATATGTTGGGTTAAATAAAGTGTGTCTTACATCGTTTTGTTGTTTGATTTAACTCTATGTCGGCGCCTCAACGTGGGATACAACCACACGAACAGGTTCAACTGTAGTATGTACTTTTGGAAAACTAGACAGTTTAGGGGCTTGTGAATTTATTGGTATCAAACTTTTTTTAGGTGATTCTTTGGGGAACAAATATTTGGAAGATACCAGAATTTGTTTAACTTCAGAAATATATTTATGACTAAAAGCATAAGGTAGTTTTTTTAATTCCTCTTAAAATATTATTTATAATATTATAAATTTTATTATTATAATTTATTTAATTTTATTAGTACTAATAGTACTATTTCAGTGTCTACAACATCTCTCTAGACGTTATAATCATTAGTGTTTTTTATTAAATAATATCTTATTCCGAGCCTCGTTAAAATCAAAACGTATTAAGAGCGTATTTTCCGCCATAGCCTTCTTCGCGTTTGAGTAAAAGGTCTTGAAATTTCCCACCTCCCCGATTCTCGAAGTGTAGAACGGCATTCACATTGTATTTTTGTTTATAAATTTGAAATAGTTATAATACAGTCTAATAAGACATAATAGTGCATAAAAGAAGTTTTTTTTAATATGAAAATTTAGTAAATCATTATAAACAATTTATTGATTCAATCGTACTGGAGGTATGTAAGTTTGATTTGTGAATAAGACTATGTAAGGATTTATTGTTTATTAACTTCTGTGCCTGGCTTCGCCCGTATGGACACAGAATGAATTCTTTTATCTTTCATATTGATCGATGTTGCTATGAATTCCAATATCGATCCCGGTCACACTCTCGATTCTAATCGCAACCCTACACTCGATTTCGACTCTGCAGGCCTAGTATGGCACCCTATAGAAAAGCCTCTCTATAAGGCTATCCTTTTTGCTCCAATAGAACAAGTAAAGGGTAAAAACCTAAATAAGGAGTCTTATTTACGACATCTTGTTAGGCCTGCTGGTCTGGTCTGGTTCTCTATTTAGTTCCTGGTCCAACATTTACTTGTATTATTTGCACCGTTTTTAATTCCGATTCAGCTCGTGCTCTGTTTTCGATTTGGAAGAACCGGGTCGAATAGTACAATAGCACTTTTTTTGGAGTTCCGTAGTTAACAAAGAACCTTTATACTTTTGTTATGTTCATTCGTCCGCCTGTCTGTCTGCAGCTTAGCTCAGAGACTTTCAGTATGATAAAGCTGTAATGTGGTATGGAAATGCATATTAATCATGCCAATAAAGCGGTATAATAACATTTTGCATAAAATTTTTTAGGGTAGCTCCCCTAAACGTAAAGCTGGGATGATTTTTTTTTCACCGTCTAACTTATGCTGTGGAGTATTGTTGGATAGCTCGATTAAGGAATTCGTTTGCAAAATATTAAGCTTTAAAATGCTAGTTTTTGTTAAATTGTCCCCCTATCACGTGAATGGTTATATTTGTATATGTGAAAATATTCACGACAGTAACATAAACAATGAAGTCAAAAGGAAAACTATCACAGTTAAGTAGGCTTTACCAGTTAACAAACAATAGTTGATGAACTTATAAAATATACTTGGAGAAGTAAAGTGCAATATTTTCTACAAATTCCTTTGAAAATTACTTAAATGACAATGTTGGTTGTGTAAGAAATGTAGTAAACATAAAATCATAAACCATGTAAAATTATGGAAATATAAAATGATAACAACTTTAGCACCTGTCCCACGCGGGACCGTATTGGACATTATTAGCCGTTAATTCGATAAACCTCATTTGTTATTGACGTACTAAATACAATTATGTCTTAGATATTTTTAATCGAATTTTAGAATACAAGTTACACGTTTGTACCATTTCGCATTTACTTTCCACAGATAGGAAAAAATACTTTTTTTTTTCGTGACGTCTAAAACTATCGTCTCACATCGACCGTCGACTGCCGCCGGCGTTCGAGCGAACTCGTCCGGCGGGTTTATGAAGTGGCCCCGTCGCGATCGCCTCTAATACTTCCTCCGAAAACAAAGAAGGAGAAGAAGCGGGTCAAACGAGAGCCCGCCCCCCGCGAGGGCACGGCGCGGGCGCGGGCGCCGCGCTCCCGTAGGCCGATCGAGTTGACGTTAAGCCCGGCATAAGCGTCAACTTGACAATATCGAGTTTCCGGGTTGACGGCTCATAAGCCGAAATCTTTTCAATAACGCTGATGCCGGGGGAACGGAATGATTAAAAATCGATGGCGGCGGCCCGCGGTCCACTTTTGTGTTTGGCGACGTGGTCGTGTTTTGTTGTTGAATTTTTTTTTGTGTGGGTGATGCAAAAGTTAAATATCTTAACTAAGAAGAAATTGTGCCATAGTCCGATTATTTGTTGAATATTTACCGTTACAGAATTGTTTTTAATAAACGTGGTTTATTATCATGGAATTTAATATATGTTTGTGTATTTTATTAAGTTTCATTTAAATACACCCACCAGTACGTAAGATTAAACATTTGAACCAAATTAACTAGGAGAACAAACTATTCATTAATGACAACTTAGAACAAAGACAATGTATTCAGTCTTTTAAAAACGGTGACTCACTTCGGACAATGAATTAAAACGAATCATTACTAGGTTAAAATAAAGTTGAAATAGCTATTTTTATACTTTATGGTTTCAAATTACACAATCATATATACTTTTCTTCAAAAAGTAAAAAGAATCTACGCTTTTAAATGTAATCATATACCATTACGAAATGACATGACTATTCAGCTAAAACCACATAAATTGATTAACAATATATTATTTTTATTGTGCTTACTAAATGTGTATTTTTTATGAGAGTATAAATTATTTTCTAATTTTATTCTAATAATTGTTTACGTTTTGTTCTTTTTTTCCAGTCTCCCTGATTTGTAAGTTTTTTCTGTGTTCATTTCTGCTCCTACACGTAGCCGATAGTTTGACTGTGAGCTTTCCCAGTCAGCAGGTAGTATAAGATGTCTAAACTAAATATAACAAATAGCACCTGGTGGCCTGAAATGGAGCTAGTGACGTAAGATTTTAAGTTTTAACCTATCCTCGTACCATTGAGACGTCGGTGTATTTTTAAGTGATCAATTTAAAAAAAAATGGGATATTGCTATTTTTGGTTCCGACTTTCGAAAATCAAGTTTTCATCAGATCTCTCCCCCCTCCCTCTCTCAGCCCCTCCCTCTCTCGACAACTCTCTCCCTCCCTCCTCTCACCTCCTCCCTCCCCTGCCTCGCTGTATGTGTGTGTGTGTGTGTGTGTGTGTGCCGGTGTGTGCATGTGTGTGTGTGTGTGTGTGTGTGTGTGTGTGTGTGTATGGGTGTGTGCGTGTGTGTGTGTGTGTGTGGCTGTATATGCGTGAGTGCGTACGTGTGTGTGTAAATCCCTGATAGCTTTTGATAGCATTTGAACGAATTAATCGATTGAAACGCGGATTGTCATATTCAAAAGGAATATAATTATGTTGACCTCCTGAAAATTTGAACGAATTTCATTAGGTATATCAACTTTGAAAAATCTTAAAAACTAAATTTGAATTTAATAATTAACAAATGCGATTTGCCCTATCTATCAGGCGGACACAAAGTCGATGGGCTTCCATTACGCGCTTATCAGCCTTATCACAAAATAGGTAAAATAAAAATATAGTGTCTTCATAGTTACGGCACTTTAATTTTATTTTGTCTATAATGCATGTCATTTGCAATATTTTCAAGAAGGACTTATTTTTGTTAAATCAATCTGTTTAAAATAAGTTTGATACGAACTTAATTTGAATTCTTCTACGCAAAAAAAAAAAATGTTTTGCGTCTCATTATTATCAATGCCTGAATGATACCGATTTTCTATTTCAAACATGTAATAAAACAATATGTTTTTATTTTAAGTTTTATACAGAAAAACTTCAAGTTTAATACAATAAAGACATTGACAGACAACTTTCAGAGTAGAAGTTGTTTTCTAACTGCCTTCATATTAAAAATAATAAAATATAGTTCATACGTTAGACGCAGCACTTCAAGAAATCATTAGTTTTCCCAATCATCTCTACAACTACAGGTTTGACTTTCCAAAAATTTTTCTCCCCTTTGATAATTTTGAACTTCCGCTCACTTAATCATTTAATTGAAATAAAGCACACCAACGTGGCTGTTAAATGGACACAGTGTTATATAGTGAAGCATAATGGAATTATATCAAGCTGCGACATTAATTCCTTGCAGCGTACGACGTTCAGCCCGGCGACGTAGCCGTCTAGAGCAAACCGCAAATTCTCTCTCTGCCCCCTGCCGTCTTCCACCCCCGCCGCCTCTGCTCTCGGCCCCCACTCTGGCATCTCTTCGCCCCCACCTTCTCCGGCACGGCCAGGCGACAAGATTTGCCTAAGATGTAAGCTATGTACTTGGCGGAACTACATACCTAATTAAGCACTCGAGTTAGTAATCTGAAATTCGATTACAAATTCCGTGTAAATAAGTTAGGCTGGTGAATATATTGGGACGTAATGACGACACTAGCGACTGTCGTGCACTTGATTGAAAGACGAAGAAATTTAGGAGGAATATGCGCTGTACAGAGTAATTTTGTCATTCCTATGTTGTAGGGTCTAATAAGTAGATCCCTCTACTTGTTATGCGGTCGACCTAGTATGAGATTGTAGTTTTTTAACTTTGACTATTGATCAGGTCCTACATCAATTGAGGTGGACTTGTATAAAGACTCAGAGTTGAGGTCAGCATTTATAATAGAACTGTTTGATATTTAAAGACGCTTCAAAAATATATTTAGCCGACTTATTCTTAAATTCGACTTTATTATGAAAATGTTTACCGGCAGGGTTTTCATTAAAATAGCTGATCTACGATTAAAAATAAAGACAGAAATTTAAAATTAAGTAAATATTTACAACGGTGTACTAAAAAATCGAAGTGGGAGAGGTGATGGCGCAGTCGTGAGGAGCCGAGGCTCGACTCTGAAGTTGCCGTGTTCGATCCTGACCACGGACGAGCTACTCAATGACTGTTGTTTAATTTAAATCAAATTGAACCCTTGACGATTGTCTTCAGCGGCCTCGAGCCACACTGGGCCGGGATGGGGGGCTTAGGCTCTCTGTTCCTCAATATGGAATTGCTTGCTCTTCCAAGAGAAGTGAAATGGTTTGATTTAATCGAATGAGAAACTAATTGATCAATTCATCCTCGGCCAGGGACCGAATACTTTATCTTGCGTTTCAAGCAGATTTTTAAATTTTAGCACTGTACGATACAAGAGCGTACGATGTAATCATAATTTTTCATTTATTGATTATTATTAACTAATACTATTTAATTAGCAATCGGAATATTTGCGGCTTAAAACTACATTTAAAGTCGTTTTTTTGGGCGTGTTGTATCATCAGTAAATTACGTAATCTAGGAACGACTGTAATAGTCATATTTTGTACTTTTTTACAGCAGATCGAGAGGCCTACGCTCATGCGAGCCACCAAAAAGCGGATGGTATAAGATATTTAGGGAGAGAAAAGTACTCTTTTAAAGGGGGAGATGAGTGATGGATGGAGAACGAGGCAATAAAAAGGGGAGTGGGCCACCGTAACTCTCACTCACTGGAAGAAAACTGACAACGGACGCTGTTACTTCACGTCTGCATTTGTGATGAGGGTATGGTATTACGCCGGTGGGGCGGGCCCTTTTCGTGCTGAAACCAAATTGACCACAGCATGGCTCTACCACAGTAAAACTTAAACAAGAAAAATTGACAACTAGACTACATTAAAAGTAAATAATCATAACTAAAATAAACAATAGTTCTTTTTCTCAGCTGTCAAAAGTTAACTCAAACAAATCCATACAAAGAATCACGCATATTTCCCATGGGGTTAGGCGGAGGACACGGATCTCCACTAGGCGTGATACATAAATCTTTTTCCTCGCTGACATTCGTTTATCGTTTCATGGAAGCTTATCGCTTTCAGGTGCTCACAATTTAGCCCTTTTTTAAATATGTCCCCAGTTTTTCCTGTATAAGTTTTTCTAGCTACCTCCTGTTGAGCCTTTCGTCACACGTGGTCGCTATATAAATTGCTTTCGTCAATCTATTTCAGTTTATCCTTTACAGATGGTCAAACTACCTCAATATATCCTTTTTCATTTTTTTTAGAAAGGTACCAGTGAAATTTGAAGGTTGAAACTTACTTGAGAATTGCAAATTTAATTTTTTATTTTTGAATGTTTTTAAATCGAAACTCTTCAAAGAATTGTTATTTTACGTTAATATAGTTTTGCTGTTGACAAGTTGTATGTTATAACTGATTAATATTATTTTAGTTGCAAATCCCTTCCTACGAAACTTCGTATGCGCGTGTCACACTTTTCTCATTTTCTGTGTTCGTAATATCTGTGTATCATTAGCACTACTTTAATGTCATCGATTTCATAAATGATAGCTCTGTTATTTTATTTGATTTGTTTGTACATACATAATAAAATCGTATGCCTGTCTGTTTGGTTATTCTTCAAAACGAATGAACTGTTGTGATTAAATTGCGTAGAATACAACACAGAATATCTTATGAAAAAAACCGTTGAGAATACTCTGTACTACAAATTATTGCATTAATTTTCAGTGAAATTACTCGACAAGTTTCATATATATTATTTATCGACTATTTTTCGTCTCGTGAGAATGCAATTACTGGTTTCTGTTTACGTTTTCCTATAACCTACGAGTGACACACAGTATTTAATATTTACGTCAAATTTAGAATTTTTGGTGTCGGAGATAAAGAAGGAGGAACCGTCGATTTTTGTATATTTTCTATAATATATTTTAAATTTTTATTATAACACCTCGAGGGGCAAACGGGTATGTAAGCCACCAAAAAGTAGGTGGTCGTTGCCAACCATGGACACTTGCAAGGAAGGAATCGTCAGGGCGTTGTGGGTCTCTCGGGTAGGAATAAGGTATCTGATGGTGGGGTAAGTGGGGTGATGGCAACATTCGAAAATCACTAAAAAAGTACATTTGTATTCTTTGTTAAAAAAACCATATATTTCATATACTACATGAAGCAATGACCAACATTTTTATATTATTCTAATTGGCCTCCCAGAGTTAATATCCTAAAACAGAATTGATTTGTTGACTCTATATGGCCGTGGTTGGGTCACCGCACTCTGTATATGTACGTACTAAAATGTATCTTTTAGGTCCAGTAAATTAGGAGCAAGAGGGCAGCGATAGAAAAAATGCATAAATGATAGAAAAATAGCAATAATAGTGAAAAAGCTTGAAAATACACACACACACACACACACACACACACGCGCGCACACCCACCCACACACACACACACACATACACAGACACACACTCACGCACAAACACACACACACACACAAACGCGTACGCACGCACGCACGGACACACGCGCACACACATACAGACGTATATCTCATTGTTTCTCCCGATACCGATCTCAGTACACTCTTGAACATAGTTGCTTTATATTTGATGTACAATATATTCATTATAATTTATGAAATACCGTGACACTTAGTTATACATTTAATGGCGATTTAAACCTGAAGTTTTTATTGCCGATTGGTTTTATTACAATTTGTTTAGTAAATATCTCATTCTGAAAAAAAATATTTGTGAATTACTCATACTCTTTATTGTTTGTTATCCAATTATTAATTCAAAATAAAGAACTTCAATTTTAAAGTCCCTAAATTATTCCCATATTTTTAATTTTATCTATTTATACGTGAGTTGCATTTAATAGATCATTTCCAAATCAGCACTAGCTGAAATTAAATGAAAATTTACATTAATATTAGAACTGCTCTGTAATAAAGCGGCTTTGTGACATTTGATCTTTCGTATAACGACCTATAATTTGTCTTTAAAATGGAGCAGGATTTATTTCCGGTTTTTCTTTCTCCTTAATTATCTGTTTGCGGATTTGAGGAAGAAATTTTTCGCAAAATGTGTATATAAAAAAAGGAAAGACATTTTTATTGCGTTTATTATAATTAGTATTGTGTTTCAACTTTTATTTTCACACAATTGAGTTGTGGTAACGATATGAGAAATAATTATTATTATTATAATAAAAAAAAAGAAACAATATGTTTTCCGCTTTTGTTTGGACTATTATTAAATGATCCAAATGAAATGGACAATGAAATAGTCTAAATAAATGAGGATAACCCACATATTTTTAAACCAAATAAATCTCTCATAAAGGACCTTATCTATCTTTTTTAGTTGTAGTTTGGATTGACACTGTTATTTCTTAATCGAAGACGAAGACAGAAAGAATGAAGTAAAGTTGGCTATTGGAATTTTGAAAAAAAAACAAAATGAAATTTGAAAAACAAACTAAGCAGTACAAATTGCATTAAAATCATTATTATATATATGCATGTACAAGAATTGTTCACTTAAAATAATAAGATAATAAGTTTGTCTTCGGTTAATGTAATAATAAAGTTTTAGGTACAACGATGCAAACATCTCAATAATTTACGAGATGACGCTATGTGACATTGTTAGTAAGAGAGCACATAGTGATTCCTCGAAATTGTTTTTTTATGTAAAATTGGGTATTTTACAGATATTTTACCCGATTTTCTACAAAAAAAAAATTATATATAAAAACTGAAAATACTGAAATCGTAAAGGCCGTTGGAGAGACAGCTGCATATATGCTGAAAAAAAATACTGTTAAAGGCGAAACTCTTAATTTTAATTCTTAGTGGGTACTTTTTTCTATTTTAAAGATTTTCCATTATAACACACCTATACTTTTATTTTTAAAGACTGTAAAGATTTTTATTTTTAAATTCATACAGCTCAGCGGCATGTCACGCCATCACCTCTTCCAACGTCGGGATTATCTCAAAATTGAATGTTTTACGAAAATACGCACAACTCGCACTGGCGAGGTAGTGCGAGTCACTAACCCTAATTTTTTTATTAAACTCTTGTTTTTCTGTTATCGTTATTATGAAATGAACAACGAAATCTACAGAAAAAATGTAAAATGATATACTTGTAGAAAATTCAATTTTCTACAAATAAGGTCGTGTATCGATGTGATCCAATTGACAGTTGAAAACATGTTCAGCATTTTAGAAAATAAATTGCCCAATATTAATAAAATAGGTAACTTTATCTTGCAAATTACAGAAAAAGCTATTTAATCGTAAGCAATTACAATTATTGACGTGACAACGTCTTAAATTAGGTTGCGGCTGGGAGTCACTTTGAAAAAGTGTAACGCTCGGTAACGTAACGATGAGTCACCGAACGAGAGAGAGGCCCGCCGAATGCCTTGCGCTCTCTCCCACTCAACTATGATCGGTCTGCCGCGCGCAGCACTAGAGAATTAGTGCATAGCTTGCAAATGTATTGCAAGTTATTGTATGTATATTTGTATATAAATACGTATGTATGTGTAAAGGTAAAAATAAAATTTTGTTAATATGAAATTCAGTGCGAGATTCTTTGTATAAATTAATGTTTTAAATATAATTCTTTGTATAAATAAATGTTTTAAATTGTTACTATTATTTCATCCTTCTTCCTACTATACGAATGAATATTCACATTAAAATGATTTTACCATTCAAAGTCGTTGTCACGTAAAACTTTCGCCCGTATACCGACTTTACAGGCAACCAAATTTTTTTTTTTATTCAAAATTTATTTCTCTATCGCCAAGCTTACCATATTAATAATCATTTCAATAGATATTTGCTTCAAATTGTAGAAACGAATTATTAAATTCGTCGAACTGGAAAGAACCACAATTTAATGAAATTTCCTTTTCTTACGTTTATGTACTGTAATTTGTAGAGAAATTATCAATGTTTTTTTATTTAATATTATTTCATTTCCTGAAACTTCATTTTAATTATCACAAAGAAAAAAATTGTTTACTTCTGTGGTTCTAAATTCAATGAGTGTTAATTATACGTTGTACGTCAGAATAATCGTAGCTTAGCTTTTAAATATCGACAATAGAGGCGCTTCCGATGAATCTCTATTATTTATGATTATTTTCATTACATTGAACAAACGCATGAAGCGATGAATGTTGCCTCAAATTTTTGAAGTTTTATTTTATCATTTAAGGATTTTTTAGTCAATTAGTTTAACGTAATATTGATTAAATTTTATGAACATTATTAAAAACAAGAGTTATGGCGAAAAAAAATAATAATAAATTATTTAGTCGTATTTGAGTCAAATTAAATAATTAAATACCAAACTATTTAATTAAATAAACAAAAATTGCCGACGTATCGAAATGTAATCAATATATTCATGTATGAGCATAGATTTTTAAAATTAACGATTCGGCAAAACCGTACCGAAGTAATTAAGGATGTGATAGATATTTGAAACGATATGTCTATTCCCAGAAGTCGTATCCGACATATACAGAAATTCGAGTAAGTTTACGATCTATATAAAAAGTTTAATATTTATAATATTAAGACCATACCATCAACAAACAAAAAAAATCTGAGTTTTAATGAATAGTTTCATCCATTATTTGACATTGCGAATTGCGATAAAATAAAATATTTACCAGAATATTTAAGAGTCTATTTAACGAAATGCCTTGAGAAAGGTAGCAATAATAAGTGTGCTCCAATCAAAAGAGCGCCATTTGAAAATTCGTTGGCTATTAGTAATAAGCTACATATAGCAGAACCAACAAATGAAAACAATAACACACTACTCCATTTATAGCATTAGGTCCAATTAATAAATCTTGTTTTTATTTTCGGATAATTCTTTAAATAGTTAATGAAGTTACTAAGAAATCTTTCAAGTCTTTTCTGTAGCATTTTAATCATTAACGTCAAAAATAATTGATTCAGGGTTTCAAGTCAAAAATCGTCCCAGTAACATATATGAGCCAGTCGTCTAAAAGCAATGATCTTCAACGTATTCATTGAGATTTTGAAGATGATCTTCCTGAAATTAAAATTAAGAAGGCCTTCATCATGAAGTCTGAGATTGTTTCGACGTTAGACCGTATTCAAATCAGCAAAGGACAAGTAATGCATCTCATATCTGCAGCACTTCTCAGTCTCGGATTAGACATCAATAACTATAACCTAAGTCATTCAACAAACTTACATGCTCGTAAAAAATTCAGAAAAAATATTGTAGGGACTATCAAAAATGATTAAGAACTACCTAGATGTCTAATTGTTCATTGCGACTTCCAGTTGTCTTCTCAGGAATAAATACCGAAAAGCTGCTAGGAGTTCCAGTGCTTGGTAAAGCAACAGGAATTAATCAAGCTGAAGTTGTTTTGAAGTTTTGAATAAGTGGAATATTAGTGATAGGATAAAAGGAATGTGTTTAGATACTCCATTCGTAAATACAGATAAATTACTTTATTTAAAAAAAGAAATTAATCTGCTTAAATTTAAATATTTCAATAAATAGTGTATTATGAATAACCGTTTTTAACGATAATTATGTTATTTCTATTGAATTTTTCGACTAGAATGATTTTGTCTCGCATCTGAATTATGTTTACTAAAACTTAGTACTATTTTTATGTATTTACTCGAATATAGGTATTAAGAATAGGACAGCACTTTGTTAGTAAAAAAAATTCATAGAGATTTATTTCATCTTATATGTCGGCATCGTATTTTTGAAATAATTTTGAATAACGAGGTGTAATTTGCTTGGCTGATCGCATATTATGGACGCAATATGACGATTTTCAAGATTTCAAGACTATTCGGATAGAAGAGACCTCTCAATATGACATAGGAATTGATGACACCGACATAAAAAATATCTTAAATGAAACAAAAACTGATAAACTCTGCGTTGAAAATCGATTAAAGGTAAAATATGTAATGGATGACATATTAATTTTACAAATTCGAACACATATTTTTTTAGTTAAACTTAATTATTCATATATTACTTATATTTTTCGTAACACATTTATTCACTGATAATTATTTAATATTGATACAGTAGAAAGTCGATTATCTGGCTCTCAGTTATACGGATCCACGATTATCCGGACTGCCAATCGCGACGAATTTATTCTAACATGAATGTGTCGGAATTTGCATTACGCCCCGCCCGCG
The DNA here is from genome assembly GCA_005406025.1 of Eumeta japonica. NCBI lineage: Eukaryota > Metazoa > Arthropoda > Insecta > Lepidoptera > Psychidae > Eumeta > Eumeta japonica. The sequence goes on from BGZK01001462.1 coordinate 140,553, forward strand.
CCCCGCTTGATCGCCGCTCCGCGCGTGTCGTATTGTTTTAGGTAGTTGGCAACTGTTACTTCGTTTTGACGTGCTTCCCACGTATACAAATTTAAAAATGTCAAAGCGTAAAAGAGTGGTGTTATCGCTTAAAGACAATATAAATATTATTGATTCATTAAAAAAAGGAGAAAAACCGCTTTTATTCATACATTCAGTTATCCGGATTTTCGATTATCCGGATGCCTAATGACACCAATTAGTCCGGTTAATCGAGTTTTTACCAGAGTTTTTTTTTTCCTTAATGATCATTGTCATGAGTTTTTGATACTCGGTTACATTTTTTTGGGGAATATCCCAAATGCAGGTATCAAGTTCCGGGCTCTAAGGCCAAATCATTATGCAAGATGGCTATCTAAAGCGTTGTATTGCCTAAAAATTTATATGTTTAGAAGGCAATTCGAAATAACAAAAGTCCGATGTTAAGGCTATTCAATATTTTTTTTTTTATTTTGAATTTGTTTTACATTGAAAGATGGTTTACTGCTCACGTCGCGACTGAAGCTCCTAATGGTGGATCGTGACTAAATTATTTCAAAATATGTTAGCATATAGAAAAATTCACCATAGAATCGCTTCAGCTGCACTTAAACTATGATGTCTTCATTTTTGGTACTTCCACGAATAACTTGCTGCATTAGTGCTATTTGACTCATCAGTATCACATGAATAAAAATTAAAAATGATCGATTCAATTAAAACCAAAAATTCTTTAGGAATTTCCGAAAAACGTGTAAAAATAAAAAAAGAATATCTTTCATTCGCTGAAAAGAGATTAGTGACTTAGTCATTAAGGAGTTATTGTTAATTTTCAAGCGGATTGTGTAATGAAATTGATCATGAGGCGTGGGATTCGAACGAGGGTCATAAGAAATGTTTAGTGACATTTAAGCGATTGATAGTCGAAAATGACCCCCTGGAGCGAGGAGTGGCGTTAATCGAAACATACAACAACTATTTAACTCACGATAAAGAATACAGACAATATATTCTTCAAATCGTTTAAGAGTACCGCAAAAAATACCCAACGGAATAAGGGAGCCTTGGAATTAGTACCTAGTGTTTGATTTAAATTTTTTTATGTTATGTCAGAAATTTTACTGGAAAAAATTGATTACTCACCAATTAAAACATTAATCATGATTTATTTCATTATAACAATGATGATTACTGTAATTGTTATTAATATTATTACTGTCAGTTGTACGGCAACAAAAATAAAATAATTTGAAAACAATTTTTGTTTCATGATAATTTGTTTCATTTATTGATTTAATTTGTACTATTGTAGAAATATAGAATAATTATATTATAATATGTGTCATTCAATGTATTCACAGTTCAAATATTTATCATAAAGTAATGATAAAACTATAAAAGACAAAATTTGTTTAATATATGAAATTCAAGTAGTAGATGTGGCTTACTTTTGAACAATGTCATGAAAAAAATAATTTATATAATAGTTTCCGTGATTTGAAAAACATAAAACTAGCTATTTTTTTCATAAAATATTTTCGGCAAATTATTTATAAAAATTTTGAATATCTTTTAAAACTATCGATTGGATTGCGTCGATGCAAATGATGTGTTTTTTAAAAAAAATAATATCTTACAAGTTCATCATTTACATTTTCTCTGCAGGTCTCGTTGTTAACGAAATGATGATAGAAAAAGAAGAATTATATAAAAAAAATAGGTTTCGTGACCAGTATTACCTCTCCAGTGTGAGTCACGATTACGCTGCAATGGGCACTTTTGTAGAGCATTAAATTCTGACAAAATGCTAACTTTGGGCGAGGTGATACCACGAAACGCCACTGAGCCGTATAAATTTAAAAATAAAAATCCAAGTTTTCGTGTATTTCAAATGGCAAATCTTTAAAATAGAAAAAAGGGCTTCAATTAAAATTGAGAGCTCCGTTTTGACAGGATTTTTTTTCAGTATATACCATGATATTTTGCTGCGGGAGCCAAAAAAGTAATCATTCGTAATGAAGTATCTTAATACGTATATATTTGTATACACAGCCAAAGAAAACTTATGAAATCGAGTCGTAATCCAATATATATAAACACATACGTACATGTTTTAAATTTCACTATCATGTCCATAGTACTACTATTGAAACCTGTTTCTGAACCTGCGTTAGATTGTGCAGTACCCGACGTAGAACTATCCCTTTGCGTCATAATGTCCTTGTAGAGTTTCATTCAAATTTACCGATCCAATCTCAGCTCAAATATTAACCAGCTACACGCTCTTTATAATATAACGTATTTTCCTTCATCTGCTTTTTCAAAAATGACTGCTTTAACGAGTCGCTATCAAAGTACAAAAACGAGGTCGAATTTGTCCAATCCCCTTTAACTTATTGTTTACGGTCCTCGACTTACTTTGACGAAAAGTAACATTGGACTTCAATATTACTTTTCATCAAAGTAATGACGTGTGATGTTTTAGAATTAGCTGGTCTGCTAAGTATTGCCTTATCCGATGTCTATTCCATTTCATATCTACGATTTGTCGACTATGTTTTTTTATATTTTTAGCGAAGATCAAATAAATAAGAGGTTTTCAATTAAAGTACACTTTTGTCATTATGTGTTTTTCGTTTTCGTACTACTTTTGCAATATCAAAGTTTGTAATGGGCAGATGATAAACTAGACATATACACAGCAAGATCTAAATTTATCATTAAGGTGAGAGGGTAACGAATTCGATCCCTGGTCATATCACACCATCTTTGTGTGTCGGAGAGGACAATTGACTGTCGGTGATAACGGTCTATAGCTCTAGCCAAAACGCGATAGCACAGCGGCCGAGCAGTACCAGCAGATGAAGACGATCGTGGCATATTGTGCTCCTGCAGTTGAGCAATAAATATCAGAAACAAATAAATGAACGGATTATATTAAATTTATGTTGACAATTTCAATGAATAGTATTTCATAACGCAGCATACGTCGTTAAGAGTACGTCGTGGAGACGGTGCGCACGGCAATGCGACTAATAAAAATATATGCAAACATTGTTCAGGAAAATTGTGCGTGGGAGTGGCCCCGTCACAGCTGTCACTGATAGTGGCGGCCGACGTCATATTGACGTGTTGCGGTGACGTTTCCTGAGTTTATACTTTCATTTATTTTTGCTAATCATATACTACTTTTTTATTTGGTTTGCAGGGTCAACAGAAAAATTGTCGACGCTGCAGGTTTTCCCTGAAAATTTTCGCTGTTATAGTTATTGATGTAATTTTGAGTCCTTTTAGTTTTTATATAAATTTTTGAGCTTTTCGAATTCAGAAATTAGAAAAATGGTTGTCTGTATATGTTACTGTTGAAACGTTTTGCTACTTCTGAACTCAAAGTTTTTAAAAATATACTCAGCAGTCATTTGTTCAGTTTGAGCTTAAAAAATTGATTTTTATGTTTTTTCAAGCTGTCTAGGCACAAAAAATAATCCTAACTCTTTTTGAGCTTTTCGAGTTTAAGCATCTCCATTTGTTTAAAAAACACTATTTTCAATTTCTAAACTACTGTATGTACCAAACGCTTTATTAGATTTTGATTTGTTTTGCAACATCTGACGCAGTTTTTGAAGCAGACAATTGATCCACATCAAAAAACAATCCAACAATAATTTCACAATTTAATTAAATAATACTTTTTCCTTTGCGAATTTTTTGTTTACGATATCTCGCAAATGAATCAAGCGATTTCGATGCAGTTTACCACAGCCGACGTTGTTTTTTAAGGAAAATATCTGGTTAGATTTTGAAATTTATCGGTAGAGTAGTTTAAGAAATATTGCATAAAAACATACCTTGTAAAAAAATTTCTCCCTTGAATAAACAAACCGATTTTTATGCAATTTACAACAATCGATGCAATTATTCGTTGAAAAGACTTGATTAGATTTTGGTATTGATCGGTGGAGTAGTATAAAATTCTTTAAAAAATCTGAATATTGTATTTTTGAAATTTCTTAGTCGAGTAGAAAGAACACTTCCGAATGTCTCGAACGGCGTTTCGGTCAGTTAAATCTTTCAAAAGTTATGAAACGTTTACACATACACAAACACACATACACACACACATATACACGTACGCACACATGCACTTAAACCCACACACATATACTCCTACACATGCGTGCGCACAAGATAAAAAGCTCTTCCCAATTTATGAAAATGTTTTTATTTCATAGTGCGAAGTTAGAAAAGGAGATATTGTATTTCTCCGCGCTTCTTTGCACGTATAGCCTTAATATCCGAAGTTTTATCTAATCTCAAATAACAATCCGAATTGACAGTAAATCGCCAACCAAAATTTTATTTGTATTTATTCGATTACATTTTTTTTCCAAAACGCTTCGTTTAACATCACAATAGCTCATTAATTCGAATTGTACGCTTCGTTTCAACCTTAATAAAAGGGAAGTAAATATCAATGGAACGTGATAGAAATTTTTACAGCGGACTCGTTTTATACTTTTATTTGATAAACATTAAAGCCCGCCGAGTTGTAATTTGAATTACAAATATTGGCCGAGACCGCAACGAATACCAAAACAGGACATAAATGGTTGTTTATTCTTGCAAGTAGAGTGAATCAGAAGTAATTATCTTTAATGCCTTTTTTATTCTTGATTTTTTACTTGATATTATTAATTACAAATAACTGTATTTATTAATATTGTGTACTGTAGCTGACACATACAATTTTTTTTGTCGTCCCACCTCTCGTTATTTAACTACTTATCTTATTTCTGTCTCCTTCTTCAAGAAAAGTAAGAAAATAAACATGGGAGGAAAAATAAAAGCAAAATAAAGATAAATGATTTTTTTACGCACCTTCAAAAGAATTAGTATATATTAACAATACTAATAATAAGAATTTATAGGTATTTTACAGGTTGACAAGTTGTATCAAAGATCTAATTTTGTTGAAATCAGTTAAGCCATTATAAGAACACATTAACAGCTTACATTTTAAGCGAGCATATTCTATTAGTATATCAAATTTTCATAAATTTGACAAACCCGATCATTATTTTTTATTAAAAGGGTACTGCATCATCCACAGGAGGTAAACAATATGCTATTGCGGAATTTTCTTTAGGTCTTTCTAAGACCTACAATTCTATATTACATTAATTAATATTTCTAACGGTTTGGTCGTGATTGTGATACTTGCTATTAAGGGTGAAATCATTAGGTTCATGTACGCCCACACTTATTTTAAATCGGTGGTTATAGATTTGAGAAACATAGTTAAGTACGATACACGAATAGGTCGATCGGCGACGGACGACGGGCGATGCACAAGTAGAAGTCCCTGGCCACGACGTTCTCACAGACGGTTCTCCTGCGAATCTGCAACGATTCCGACCCGGCGCGAGCATTACGCGGGAAAAAGAAAGTAACGGGTGTTATACTTGAGTGAAAACGAGGATTAATCTTGAGACAATTTCTGGGAGGGCCGCGGTAATGGTATTTCTTCTTTCTTGTAACCGCACTTTATCGGTCCCCCGCGGCCGCCGCCGGACGCGCTGATAGCGCCGCCTTTTTTATTCGCGCGGACGAATGGCGCGAGGTAATGCGCGCGCTCACGCACGTGTGTCTCCGCTAAATGGCGCGCTCCGAATGCGAATTGTGATGTGTTGACACTCCGCGCGGCGGCATCTCGTGAGGCGCCGGCGATTTCGCGAAATTGAGTTTTTGACGTGATGACGTCTTATAAATCGATGTACGGCTGCACGCGCGAAAAAACATGACTCATTGTCACGTTCCGCCTGAGCCGAGCTTGCAAGCGAAAGCGCGGAACGAGCGATAGAGAGACACGAGGGCTTAAGCGTTCGGCTTGTGACAGATCTATCTCTCTTCCACTCTATCGGCCGATGCGTACGAGTAAAACAGAGATAGCGGCAGCACACAACCTACGCGTGAACTATTTTGTCAACTTTTTATAAAGTGAAGTGAAAAGTTAATGTGGTTTCCGTTCTTTCTTACAATAATTTTAATTAGTTCCTTCTTTGTATTATATATACAACATAATGATAATTCAGTGATATTAATTAATTTTAATTCATAAAAGTATGCAATATTTCATCATGTTTTTTATGATGTCATCACGTAAAATTATCGTCCGTAAACCGACTTTACAGACAACCAATTTTTTTTGAGTTAATGTATTATATAGCTACTGAACTGCTTTTATCGATCGAACAGTGGCAGTTCTTCCTTATTTATCATAGTATAATAAAAAGGAAAAGATTGTTTGTATAACACACTAATCTCAGGAATCGTCAGTCGGATTTGTATCTTTTGAATTAGGTAGTCCGTTTATCGAGGAATGTTGCGAGTTATACGCTTACGGATCTGTACGCGGAAGGATCGCACTATGAAAAACAACTGTTACTGATCGTAGCTGCACTGTAATATCAAGCTTGCGAGCACAAAATAGCGAGTAAGTGACTTGAAAATGGGCAGACACGTAAGGGCACACGTTGTTGTTAATATTATTACGTTTTCTGAGTTAGAAATTGTTGAATCATTTTTCTTCTATCTTGTTATTATTCCCATTTTCCTTCCTCTATTTAGCCATGTATTTCACTGCTTCACAATTTAATAGAGTTTTTCTGATAGAACTGTAAGTTATTTTAATAAATCATAATTTCCCGAGTGTGCGTACCTATCTCCATTTTTAGGTCTTAGGTTACCTCTCTGTTAAATTTTTTATGTCTGTTAAGTATCAAACAGGCAGATTTTCATACATATTTGTAATATCAAAAGGGACGGCAACAATTTTGTGATTTTGATAAAATTCGCTATTGAGAATATCGAATTGTAATAGGTATTGTAAATCTTTGAAAATTGCTTTTTACGGCGTTAAAATACATAATTTCTACGGAAATAAAATTTATATGAAGAAAGCTTTGTGCGGTAGTTAGTTAGAATATAATGAAACTATATGAATATGTATTAAATACAATTAATGATTATTTATTTACTGAATGAGTCGTTTTCATTTCGTAGACTAAACAAAACTTTATCTAAATATTACGTATATGAGGTGTCGGGACAAGTTAAAAGCATCTTGTCTGTAGTGATGATTATTCTTTATTAAACTATTAATTAACTGATTAGAAATAAATTAATTATCGATGATTTATTTAATAAATAAAAAATAAACATGGCTATTTAAATACAATTCATACGTATTTTACTAAAAATTACCTGAGGTGCTATTAAAATAATTTGGAAATGCTTTATGTTTAAGATTTCGATTCTTCTTTAGAACTGAATGAATTTGGTAAGTATTTGCCAACTCAATAAAAATTACTGTTTGTAGATGATCTTAAAAAACATATAAGAGGTGAAAATCCCATTCCATATTATAACTTAAAAGATTATGTATTAAGTTACTAGGATTATGTTAAAGTTACCCAATAGCGTACAAAGACTTTAATCTTACTTATGGAATAAATTCATGATTTTTTGAGAAATGTAATTTATATGTAGACGGACAAATATGTCACGAACGTCTGAGCATTTCTTGCTGTATAATTAACCAAAAAAAAAAAAATACGTAGGATATTTTTCATTAGATTTTTTTAGGGTTTCGTAGTCAAAATGGCAAAACTGAACCCTTATAGTTTTGTCATATCCGTTCGTCCATGCGTCCGTCCGTCCGTATGTCACAGACATTTTATTCAAAAACTCCAAAACGTATTTTAATGACATTTATAGTATAC